>CABFPE010000537.1:244451-264944 GCA_900660155.1 Hofstenia miamia | reverse complement strand
TACTGTCTCCACCTCTTTCTTACATAGCCTACACTTATCACTTACTTCTACTCTTCTGTCTATATGCTTCTTCACCCAGTTTGTTCTTATTGCTTGCTCCTGTGCTGCCATTATCAGTGCTTCTGTTTCTCTTTTTAGTCCTGCATTCTTTAACCACTTTTTGCTTTCTTCTCTGTCACATTTTCTGTGTTCCTCCAGTATTCTCCATGCATTGCTTTCTGCTTATACCTTGTTTGTCTCTCTGATTCCATCCTACTCTGGTATACCTTCCTTCCTTCACGCTCAGTTCTTATCTTCCTTAACTCCTTAGTGACCTCCAGTATTGACCCTCAAGCTTGTGCATCTACGTATTCCTTTAGCCCTATTGATTCTGCTTCTACAGTTTCCTCCACACTTAGCAGTCCTTTCCCTCCCTTAGGTATCTTCCTTGTTTCCCTGTCTAATTCACTCAGTTCATTCTTGTTCCACCGAACTATTCCTGTGGAATATCTCAACACTGGTATCGTCCACGTATTAATTGCCTTTATGCTGTGCTGACCATTCAATGCTGACTTCTGTAGTACCTTCCTTATTCTTCTCTTGTATTCTTTTCTTAACCTCGTCCTCATTTCCTCATTATCTGTTCTATCTTTCTCTATCACACCTTAGTACTTTTACTCCTCTTTAACTTCCTCAATCTTATCACCACTGCTCATCCTCAAACCATCTCCATCTATACACTTGCCTCTGGTTATTGCCACTGTCGCACACTTTCCTAATCCAAATTCTAACTCAGAATCTCTGCTTGCTTTCTCCAATGTCTCCACTTGCTTCTGCAACATCTTCCTTGAACTAGCATACATCTTCAGGTTGTCCATGTACCACAGGTGACTCACTGCTCTACCATTCTTCTCCAACTTATATCCTATACCTGCCTCCTCTAACTTTTCTGTGATGGGGATTAAGCTAACTACAAACAGTGGTGGTGTTAAGCTGTCTCCCTGGAATATGCCTCGCCTAAATCTCGACACGTGTCCGTCCCATCTCCCTCTCTAGAAACTCAACCCATTTCCATGAAACTCCATTGGCCTCTAGCGTCCTCAATACCCACCGATGTGATATGCTGTCATACGCCTTCCTGTAGTCTATCCATGCCATTGCTAAGTTTGTCTCCCTTCTTCTACAATTCTCCACTACTGCCTGGTCTATTAACAACTGATCTTTGCATCCTCTCGTCTTTGTTCTACATCCCTTCTGCTCCTCTGGTATCAACCTGTTCTGTTCTAAGTAACATGGCAGCCTACTTGAAATCACAGAAGTTAGCAGTTTCCATGTTGTTGGCAGACATGTTATTGGCCTGAAGTGGCTTGCCTCACTACATTTTTTGGGTCCTTCTGTATCAGAAATGTCCTTCCCACTACCCTCCACTCTGGACACCCACTCACCACACACTCCTCAAATGCCACTGCTAGTCTCTCATGAACACTTGTGAACTTCTTCAGCCAAAATCCATGAACCTCATCTCTGCTTGGCGCCCTAAATTTCTTCATCTTTTTAGAGCCTACTTCAGCTTTGCAGTTGTGATTTCTTCTTCTTCTTCTTGCCTGAATTCCTTTTGCATCTGGTCACTCTTTATCTCTGGTCCCTCATTTCCCCATATATTCTCCCAGAACCTTACTGCATCCTCGCCTGCTCTAGCTGTAGCCTTTTCTCCTGCATCTAGTTCTTTGAAGAATCTTCCTTCTTGGGCTTCAAACTTCATGTTGTCTCTTGCTCGCTTTGCTCTTGTCCTATATTTTCTTAGTTTCTCAGCTTCTGCAACTAATCTCTGCTTTAGCTCTTCTCTTGCAGTTTCTATAGTTTTCCCTTACCCTCACCGCCTTACTTGTCCTGATCTTCCCTATTTCCTGCCTAATCTTTGCCATTTTAATCTCAATTCTTCTTTCCCATGCTTGCTTTCCGTCTCCCTTATCTTCTTGTCGCCTTTTCTTCTTCATGTCCATGCCTGCATTTTTCAGTACTTCCCATGCGCCTGCATACACTAAGCTATTTAATTCTGTGACACTCCTAGCATTTACCTCTCCAATACTTTATTGACCTTTGCTGCCTCTACTGCTAGCTTGCTTTTCCTAACTCCTCTAGGAATTGGCAACATAGTTCTCTCACCTATTTCTTCCTTCATCTTTTCCTCGATTGCTGCTTCACTTTCTGCGTCGACTGGTTCTGCTGCTTCCGCCACTTTTGTCTCACGTCTATCACATCATCTTTCCTTTGCTTAGCCTGTTCAACTCTCTTTTTTCCTTTACTTTCATCCAACTGTAACTTTTGCGCTTGTCCTGCAAGCCGCTGCTCTGTAACTTCTAATCCCATTCCTGCCTTCCTCCATTCTTTCAACATTCTCTTCCTGTAACCCCTCTCATCTGGCTTGCTTCTTCTGTAACACTCCAATGCTGTCCTGTTCTGTTAATCTGTCCACTTGTGCCGTTGTCCATTGGTCTGTATGGATCTTACACTGCCACTTCTCAAGTCCACACCACTCTCGATTGTAGAGTCCGCCTGTTGTCCGGAGACTCTTAGCACCCTCTGACTATTGAAGGCCTGCCGGGGACTGTTTTGATAATCGTTCATTGCATACCCTTGCTTGCATGTATTATTGAATAGATAGACATATCTACTGCTTATCAAAGATTTTGCAAATTCCTCGATTCTATCACTTTTCCTTGGTATTTCTATGAACATCTTCAGAATTACAACTAAGTTTTTACTGTGATTTATACGAACAGATGATGAATTTGGTCAATTTAAAATATTTGTTTTAAAAAGTGGCATGATGTTGAAATGTTTGGAAGTCATTGTGCACAAATTGGGCTTGTAAATGCTTAAGAATCGAATTATGGATATTGCTATCGATTGCGATGGTTTTCGTGTTAGCATATACTGGAGCTACAACATTTTTACCAAAAAGTTCCATCATAACTTTTGGATATCATAACAATGATTCAAATTTAATAGTACAAAACATGGCACACTGAAGTGGTCATGTAGAAAATGAAAATGTACAGATTGTATAACCATGACTATAGATATATTGATTTCAAAATGCAAAATCAGCATAGATGCACATAAAATAATGTTGAATTAACATGAAATTAATATCTTATTCATTAAAAATCTTTTATGTACATTTTATATCAGGTGGCCTCCAATGAGAGTAAATGTGTGTGCCAATGCTTTTTATCAGTAGATTTTAGTCGAAAATTCAATTTTTTGTTCACATTGGCGATTTTTTATCAGAAAAAGCAGAGTTGGAATAGCGTTCAGACTATCGATTTTTCATCAGATGATAAATTGTCAACTAATAAAAAATCAATAGTGGGAACGATTTCCGATCTCCAATAATATTTTGATTGACAGCAAGAGAATTAACAACATCTGCTTAACGATTAGTTTGTATTAAAATGCTAAATATATTTTAAATTCAATAATCGACGATTCACAAGTCTGTTCCTTACTCCAATAAAGCAACTAGTTTCAAGAAGGTATTCAACTAGTTTTAGTATTATTCCCACTATCGACTTTTACCCGATGATAAATTATCAGATGACAGTAATTTAGCTGTTTTGCCAAAACATCGGATGAAGCATTCAGACTATCGACTTTTATCACCGATTTCTAACAGATGATAAAAGTCGATAGTGGGAACACACCTTAACATTATGCAATATTTCGAATGTTAATATAGGAAAGGAATTATTTATTGCAACGAAAAGCAGAATTGACAGAATACTTTATTTGTAAGTTATGGTCTTTTAAATAATAGTGTAAGTATGCATTTATATCCAGTTTATGCATTATAAATATTTAAATAAATGAGTATACATTAAGGTGGCTATTCTCCTGACGTAGTAAAGAAAAACGTGATCAATTGGTCAATAATTTCGAACATGTATATACGTTCAATTTCGAAGACTACAACAAGTAGACATGGTACATAAAAGGTTAAGAAATGAAATTATATATATATATATATACATTTATTAAGTAATCATACAATTACAATAATAGAACCAGAGATAGTGTTAACTACGGCAGAGATGGAATCGGATACAATATTTTACGATCCGATCCGATCCGAATTTTTATAATACTTTTAATTTTCGATCCGAAACGGATTCGAATATAAATATGTATTCTAATAATAAATATACATTGACTTAAAATATATTTTTGTTTTTTTCAGATGCAAATAGAAAATTTTAAGTGCTTCAACACTGTCGCGAGATCAAAAATGGACATCAATAATATACCGCGGAGGACAGGGTCGGGCTTGGACCGAGGTATTGAAACAATAAAACAACTTACGCAATAGTGCATGCAAATAAACTCAAATGTAGTGAATCCTGTATAACTTAAAAGCAATCAGTTTAAAAATCAATGTTGAATTTTGAAATATTACAATACTATCAAATGCAATTCAGTACTACAATATAATACAGTTAATTTTTGGTCAAACAAACCAAAAAGTTCAAGAAATTCTTACACTTGTCATCAACTATAATCATAATATATTTAAAGAGTTTGAACAGTTGAATCGCTTATAATATTACCGCCTTATTGATATTAGTATGTCAAAATGCAAAAATCACCATTTTGCAATATTACTATGCATTACGAATTGAAGTTGTTTCAAACAACAAGATAAAATTTACTTTAAAATTATAACTAGGGCAATGAAAACAAGAATAGTACAAGCAATGGAAATTTGAGAAAAAACCCAAAATTTATATTGTAAGAAATTAAAAAAATTGGAGTAGTGTATTAAAATCAGTGATAGAAAAATTCATTTTTTTCAACCTAAATTTCGAATTTTCCTTTACATTTAAATTGGATACTAGATTGGATTACAAATTTTAAATTATATAAAGCAACATTAAATAAACTAATACCCTATTCTTGCTATACCAAAAGCATCGCTCTATTAAAATTATAATAATCACAAACTTTCTGAAAACTAAGTTGTTATTGGCATTACAAGTTACTTCTTAAATGAGAATTGCTGATTGGTGCGAGTATCCTAAATTATATAATATCATTAAATTTTGGCGGTGTTTGCAGCATCTAAGGTATTCCACTTGTTTCTCTGTGTTTCTTCTGACTTTACATTTGCAAGTTTACAGAAACAAATGTTTTCGGTTGCCTTACAATGTTTTCATTATGTGATGGCTAACATGAATAGCATTTTCAGATTTGAAATATTCGCCTCCAATTTAATAAGTTGCTGGAAAAAATAACGCGGAATCTGTTGAGTGAAGAATGAAATTCAATAACAAAATTTCACTTAGAGTGAGATTATTAGGGAAGTGATCCAAATTCAATACGTTAACAACACCGTTAACGAATGGTGTTTTACGTTAACATGACCGTAAACCAAATCGTTAACTTACATTCAAAATAAATTCGCTAAAGCTGATGTTTACGTTAAAGGCGTGTTTTTTCCGCAAATGTTATTATAAATAACTTTGACACATTTAGGTTCTGCATATTTCTTCAAATGCAAATCAATATATTAAGCGTATGCAGGCGTTTGAAGCTAGAATTGTTGTTTACGGTGCATTTTCACTCGTTAACGTATTGAATTTGGATCACTTCCCTTAACACAATTAAAGTGGCATTCAATGCAAAAATGTGCGTAATGTATACAATGTACAATATAC
The DNA here is from genome assembly GCA_900660155.1 of Hofstenia miamia. Classification (NCBI taxonomy): domain Eukaryota; kingdom Metazoa; phylum Xenacoelomorpha; order Acoela; family Hofsteniidae; genus Hofstenia; species Hofstenia miamia. The sequence continues at coordinate 259,251 of CABFPE010000537.1, read as the reverse complement.
ACAATTTTTAAAAATTTTTGGATCCGAAATTTTCTAAAAATGTGGATGCGATCCGTATCCGATCCAATTCCATCTCTGAGCTACGGTAGTGCAGTGTAATCATAGTTTAGACGTAACAATATTTTTTGCATCCCATTCATGACTGAAAACGGGTCGACCCGAACCATGGGGGTGGAAAGTTTTCTTCTTTAAATTGTGTCATTAATTAACGCTGATATTAGTTGCTAATTGCACGCATAAATTCTAACGCTACATTGAACTATTGAAGATTGCGTAATTTTTTTTCTCGAAACAATTATTTTTTCCCCTACTGCATACTTAGTTATGTGTGGAAACAAATATATTTTTGTCTGTTTTGGTAACATGTTGCGCCTTTTCAAATCGAATCTCTATCGAGATCAATCTAAGCTGCTTTGAAAACTAGCATGCAGTCTATAAACCGATTTTCTCAGATGTTAGTCTCCTTCATCAAATATTTTGTCATGCTAAGAACTTGATATCTGCTTGAAATGCAAGCTAGTTTCATAAAAGATCAGCGGCTGATGTGGAGATATTTGTTTTCTCACTAATATATTCTGTCCTACCATTTTATTAAATTTATTTTGTTTGATCTAGTTTTTGAATTGGCCTTACGCAAGTCGGGACAAATTTAAGAAGAAGGGAGTTTTTGAATTGGCCTTACGCAAGTCGGGACAAATTTAAGAAGAAGGGACGGTTCCAAAAAGTTTGATGCGTTTCCAGGCCTGATCCCATTTCAAGGTATACCGCAAAAATAGTCCAGATAGTCAGAAGAAATCTTGCATCTGCATGATTCTTCCGATGTAATGCAATTAAAAGGATGAGCACTGCATGAACATGATGAAATTCGAGCACAAGATCAATAAATAGAAAATGATTGTAATTAAGTTTAATAGTTATAGGCGTCTCCTCTGTGGGATCAATATTCCAGGTAAAATGACAATTAGCGCATTTCGCAATGGTGCCCAGTTTATAATATCAAGGAACTTATTTTATTTATTTGATAGTAAGAGACGTATAAAATTGTTCTACTTAGCACATTAACGTTGGAAGTAGTGTTTTGCTTTGCAGCTTTGGCCTTGCAACAACCACTTCAATTTTAAAATCACAATTTTTAGCGGTCGTAAGCATTGCATTTGTTTTAAATTTAAGCTGAATTTTAAACAGGGTTTTTACATCGTATGTTAAGTTTTATACAAAACAATAAAAATTTTTTGGACAGCCAACTTGTTATATCAGCGAAATGGATGTGATTGGTAGGAAAAAAGATGTTAACTAGGCACAGTCTGCCTTAAGCAGCTGCAACCTGAAATATCGACGCCATGTAAAATCTATATTTTGAAAAAATGATGTTAATTCATTATTCTTTATATTATCCAAATATAATATTAAACTAAGGTATCATGACAAACATGGTTTTGATGTATCAGAATGGCATGATGATTCAATCCATGCTTCTCTGACTACTCAATAAAAATGAAAATTTGATTTTCTTAGAAAACTATCAAACTATATGATGATGATGATGATGATGATGATGATGATGACGATGATGATGACGATGGTGATGATGATGAGCAGAAGAGGTGTAGGACAAAGACGAGAGGATGCAAAGATCAGTTGTTAATAGACCAGGCAGTAGTGGAGAATTGTAGAAGGNGACATTTCTGATACAGAAGGACCCAAAGAAAGGTAGTGAGGCAAGCAACTTCAGGCCAATAACATGTCTGCCAACAACGTGGAAATTGCTAACTTCAGTGATTTCAAGTAGGCTGGCATGTTACTTAGAACAGAATAGGTTGATACCAGAGGAGCAGAAGGGATGTAGAACAAAGACGAGAGGATGCAAAGATCAGTTGTTAATAGACCAGGCAGTAGTGGAGAATTGTAGAAGGAAGACAAACTTAGCAATGGCATATGACAGCATATCACATAAGTGGGTATTGAGGACGCTAGAGACCAATGGAGTTTCACGGAAATGAGTTGAGTTTCTAGAGAGGGAGATGGGAAAGTGGCAGACTGAGATAGCCGGGCATAAGTTAAGGTTTAGTAGGGGTATATTCCAGGGAGGCAGCTTAGCACCACTACTGTTTGTAGTTAGCTTAATACCTATCACAGAAAAGAAGCTGTGAGAAGAAATGAAATAATAATAATAATAATGTATTTTAAACCTTTCTACATTACAAAAAGTATTAAAATATTTATTAAGCAGTTCTGTACAGCTCTTCACTGACTCTACATAGTTACTAATTTTTTTATGAAATCTGTATGTAGTGACAACTACAATGTGATATTTCAGCATGTTGAATTTAGTTTAGCCTTAATTTTTTAGTAATATTTATTCCTAAAGCTGAATATCTTTCTGAAAAAAATATGAGAAATTCAAAATGTGGTCTCAATACGAATCACTATAACGTAAGAAAACAATATGTGCAAGGTTTCTGAATGCACATTGAATTGAACAAACATGCGAATTAGTATATGCAGATGTCTTAAAAACCCTAGAGCGATACAATACCATGACACTTTATTTCAATTTCATTTTTAATAAAAATGAAATTCCAATAATCATTTTCAAAATAATTTTTAGATTTTATTAGTTTTCCACTCTTGAAAAAGACATACAATGGTAGAATGACGAAACATATTTTCATATTTTATATTACTGGACGATATTTGACTAAATAATATCGCAATAGTAAAATAAATCATATTTAAGAGTGTTTGTCAGAAAATACTAGTATCATTTTTTCAAAATACGACATCAATTTGAAAAGTACTTCATCTAAAAGTTGCCATTGTATGGAATTAGAGAAATTAAAGGAGGCTGCTTCACGGGTGTTTTGACACCATAGTTCTTTGAAGCAACAAAATAAACAGACGCCCTCTTCACTTACGAGGTAAATTGGAGCAGTTGTTGCAATATATTTTATATTTGTTCTTTATCAAAGTATACGAACTTAAAATGTTGCGTTGTTATTATCTGGCAGGTTATATTGAATGTTTACTGCTAAAAATGACAAAAATAAGCAAATAGATTTTATTAAAAAAGCGTATAATTTGTGTAAAGTTAATTATAATTATTTCTATATAGTCTTATTTAAGTATAAACACTCGTTAATAAACTAAAATTCCTACGCACAAACTAGACCTAAAGAAAAATGACAAATATTTGAGAAAATTTAAAATAAATTTGCTTATACAACAAAACGAGAAAGTAATATATTTATCGCAATAATTTTTGAAACAATTTTCTAAATATCCGACAGATTCTTTTCCTTTTTGGTTGGTGTAAGTATCAAGGACACGAGAGCTAAGAATTGCAGGCCTCCCAGGGGTTGCTAAGCATGTTATTTTTAGGATTTTAAGGAAAATTTTGTTCGCATTTTAGGACATTTTTTAGGAAATTTAGAAATTTTTAGGATAATTTTTATACATACTTAAAAGGAAGAGATAAATTAATGTCTCAAAGTCTTACTTATTAGCTGTGTGAAACAAATAGATTTTTAGCTCTTAAATTTTATTCCAAAAATATATTTTCAGTAAAATAACTATTCAAATTAAACTTGTATGATAAAATGTAAGCTGTTTTTTTTAATTTGAATTTCATATTTTGTTTTATTTGAAATTTCCTATTACCATAACGACCAGGATATTTCCAAAAAGTTTCCATTATTCACTAGTTAGCAATGTGTTTACCATATCTGCCAAGTTTCAGCCAAAAGAACCAGTAGTTATGGAACAATAACAGTTTATATTAAAATAAAGCCTTTTCAAGTAAACTGTAAATGAAATTTATGTTGCATTTTGAATGCGAAAGCTAAAATGATGCAATATCTGCATGTCGTTTGAAAAACATCCCTTAACTTTAACCTTAGACAGTTTGGGGAATTTTAAAAATTTTTCATGACCCTATAAAAAATTAAACGCTTGTATAGCTCCAAAACTATTAAAGCCTTCGGCCCCGCAACCTCTAACTTTGCGCAGGGCACACCTCAATGGGTTTGGACAATCTTTGCACATATCAAGAAACAATCAAAGTTCTTTGTTACCTTCAGGAGCTCAAAACCTTTTAAATACATAAACACTCGGTATGGAAAGAATTGAAATCATTTTCAAAGAAAACTTGTTAATCCATTTAACAACCTCTACCAAAGCAATAAGTTTTAATGAGAAATTTCAACATTGCATTAAAGTATGTTCCCCAAGATTTTCAAATTTGGAAAGAGGCTTGGAGAAAACTCTTGTAAATGTGGAAAAATAATTCTCCTTTAAAAAGGACGCTAGGCTGTTTAAGGTTAAATTACAAATAATTTTATGTACAGAAAATAAACCTAAATAATGCAGTTGTTGAATTTTTTTAATAGCCTGTTCTACCAAACCTACTTACAATACATTTCAAAGATACCATTCTACAAAATTAGCACAAAATAACGAATTATGAAACATTTGGATTCTACAGAAAATTTTTTCAAAAATGTCAAAAAAATTGATAAAAATTTAAAAATGAACCAGGAATGGCCCCATAATAAAAAAATTCAGTTAAAATTTTCCTTCGTTATTTCGTTGATTTATAATAACGAGATTAAAACTGTCATTCTTTAGGAGCCCTCCTCTGTTATATATTCATTGTCACCCTTCACTGTAATTTTCAGATAAATAAATTTGTGAAAAATATTTATTTTTTTGAATTTTAGACCCAATTGTGCAACAATGAAATATACATGTATTGATTGAGATGGGGTTAATCCAATTAAAATTGGTGAACAACTTCATTTCCATTGGGTTCAATTAGAAAATTGTTCTGAAAAAGACCAGGTAATTACGCCAACCACGAATGCAACATCATCAGATAGCAGTGATGGTAATATAAATAAATCATACATATGATCATACAAATATAAATTCATATAAACCTGAATCACATATATGAAAGTTGTAAAAGATGAAGTACAAAATAAATTGCAGTAATACACAATTGAAGCTGTGGGGTTTGACAGGTGCCAGATATCTTTTTTCGAAAATACACTTTTGAATAAATAGTACATAAATGTAGTAGAGCTTAGTACTTAGTAGAACATAGTACGGAAATATATAGAGAAAAAATATTAAAAATCACAAATACATTTTAAACCTGGACACCATGTATATGATTAATATAAACGAAATTATGGATAATATAAATATTAATTAGATATGCACAATCATTTATATGGCCATCACTGTCAGATATTAGTATACAAACAATGATCTAGGCATTGTGCAAAAAGTGTAGAGCAAAACTGTCCGCATACTTGTTAGGAATTTTTATTGGTAAAAAATCCAATTTGATCCAGAAGGATTCTTAAATACAAGCGATAGGCATTAAATAATTTTAATATTCGAAGTTTTTGAAGTGAACACTGGCAATAGATTTTAGATACAATATTGAAGCTTGTTTTTGAGGAATTTTGAAAATAGTTGGCACATGCAAACAGTTAATCTTGAGAAACATAAACGATTGTATAGTTTACTAAATTCGACTACATGATAAAAAATATTTGTACAAAAGAATTAAAATTTACAATAATTTAAAAAGTACAAAATATAGGAATGTAGCAAAAAGGCACATGTATAAAATATTAAACTTCCAGATTTATAAATAAATTTCATTAATAATCACCTGATCAGACGAAGGCACGGCATAGAGATCAGCCAAAATAACAAGAATCCACTAAAGCTAACTAACTAATCATTATACACCTCAGTGTGTGTGAAACATCGGAAACCAAATTTTAGAGTTTTAGAGATGCTTATTTTAGCATCTAACTTAAGCAATTAATTAAAAAATTACTTATATGTGTTGAAGAATATCATATCAATTATAAAATAAATGAATACCCAAATTTCCCATTTTTAAAATCATTGATGATTAGATAGACGCATTAGTGAATCTCTGGAACTTAGCAAAATTTAAGATAAAATCACTAAGAATTGAGACTATTGGATTCAATGGAAGTCGAATTCTGATATATATTGTCGTCCAAGTCGTCATCTTCGTCAAATTGTGCTTTGCTTGCGACTCCGATGAGTTTGGCAGTATATTCGCTGGCTTCATTGTTTGTCACTAGAGGAGGCGGTTGTTTTTCCTCGTCAGAATCGATGAATGGAATGTCCTCCGAAGTAACTGCATTTTCAACGATAGCCTTAAATGACGATCTAGGGTTTGAAATTTGGACTTCTGGGTAAGGAAGATTCACATAATTATGATGACTGCCAAAGTCCGTGGATTTCCGCAAAATGGATTTCTTTGGTTTCTTGGATAATCCCAATATTACAGGTTTTAAATCCATGTCGATGAAATGATTACTATCATCAGAACCTGATTCTGAGGTAGAAAGGAAGCTTTCTTCTACGATTGGATTAAAATGAATAAACTTTCTTCCAGATGGACTCTCGAAGATCAATGGTTCTTCTTTGTTGTTGTTTATGTTGAAATATGTATTTGAATCAACTGTGCTGTTTGGTGAAATGACATCATTCACATAAACATTTTCTAAAGAAGGACTGGATTCATGGTGTTGCAAGTCATCACTGGCTTTAGAGCTTCCATGATCATTCGAGTCATGCTCAGGAGACTCTTTTACTAAACCTGAAGTGTCTATAACGAGCGATTTTTCAGATTGTGCGGAAGAGATATAAGCTGCATTTTCGTAAACATCCAACGATACATTTTCAGCAGTAGCGATCTCCAGGGCGGGAGTAAAAAAATCATTTGCGGAAAGCACGGGATGTTCAACTAAGCAGACATCATTTGCATAGGTTTTGTTATCAAAATCTTCATCCATAACTTCATCCTCCGTATCGGAAGGAGTGAGACTAGGGCTAAGTACATCTCTCTCAATTTCTTGCTGGAGTCGGGTAGCAGTGGCATTGGAAACGACCGTGTCGTTCTGATAGGCGTTGTATTGCTCATTTACAATAACAGTGTCTGTTGTGGAAAGATTGTAGTCATTGTTGTTATCATCATTTGACAAATTTTGGGGGATTTCGGGAGGATAATGGTGTTGAATTGTACGTTTGAAAGAAGGAACTGGAACCATGTAGTCGCTCTCATAAGATATCCTCCGAGGAGGTGGTGGCTGTGGAGGTACTTTACTTTTTTTCTTAAATCTTAAACTACCAAACCATGAAGTCTTTTTTACAGGACTTTTTTCACTTCTACCCATAAATGAATCTACCCATCGTTGCGATTTTTTCTCTGGATATTCTGGTCGGAAGGAACTAAATCTCGGATAATGATGTGCACTCGGACCTTCAGCAGCCGAAAAAGTAGACAAATTAGCGTAATGCGTTTGGTCCGAAGCAGGGTAACGACTGGCGTTGAAAAAATGAGTTGGCGGGTGGCGATTCATGACATCCGGATTTTCGCTCTTTGGTTCAGAAGCCACAAGTGTTGAACTAGACACCACTGTTTCGGAATCTGATTCGAACTTGCTGCATTTACCTAAAAATAGTAAAATTACTCAATTTACCAAATAAATAAAATCTACAAACAAACAAGAAAGGAACTAAATTAGCAGTTAAAAAATAAACAATTTCGCTACATAAATAAATTTTCTGAGCAGAAAAGTTGTAAATTTAACAGTGAAAATCTATCATAAATACAATAACGTTAAGCCAACGACGGTGTGGCATTGGGATTCGCTGGATTCGCTGCAGACCAAAAACAGAAATTCAGAGAAATATATTTGACTAAATTGTGGCGGGAAATGAAAATTAAATTTATAAATTGGTTTAAAAGCATTTCAACAAAGTGAGAACTTTCTAGTGAAATCCGCCACCAGCACCTGAGAGAGTAAGGATAACAGTGAGCAGCGGCAATATTTAAAATAACCAGTCAACGACCATACACATTACAAACATTTTGCTGCATTACACTTTTTAGCGGGATGAAATTTTACTTTCATGTGCGCTTAGTGAATTCCCCACTACTCATGTCCCATAATTATTTCCCAGAACATGATTTGTTTTCACACTTGAAGGCCTCGATAAATTCAAAATTTGAATTCAATGCAAATTCGTTAAGCGACAGTCGAATTCTCCTCAAAGTCAGGGTTGATGGATTTAAATCAATATGATATAAATCTGATTTATATCTTGATTTGAATCACGATTTAAATCAAAGCAAAAATCAAATAAATCAGGCAGCCAATTACCCCTAAAGTGAGATTGCGATTATATGCTCTAAAACGGCTATACATATATATATATATGAAATATCAAACGCAGTTAAAAATTTAGACCGGTTTCGATTGCTAAGAATCATCGTCAGTAACAAATGCGGTAAATAAATATTTTACAATTAACTACACTAAAGAAAGGAATACAGAAATATATTGCATGCACTATAAGTCTAAAATTATTGATGTTCTTCTTGATGTAAGTAAATTTCGAAGATCAGTATACTGACATAAAAATCTGTTTACCGATTTTATTTATGTTGTGATCTTAGTAAAATTTTCTTCTTTAATTTCATGTTGATGTAAATAAATTTCGAAGATCAGTATACTGACATTTAAATATATATATATATATACATCCATATATAAATTTCATTAATATATTGATCAATAAGGGTAAGTGCACGAAATACGAGACCTAGGTAATAATAATAGTAATAATAATAATAATAATAGTAAGAGTCAAAGCAAATTTATTGGCGCTGAATATAATTATAAAACAAAATTTTTTGAAAACCATGGGTAATATTTGGTATACATGAATAAAATTTAAGCAATAAATTTGATTCATATGAAATTTGAAGAATACAAACATATCTAAGGCATTATTTTTTAAATGAAAAAAGTTTTAGGGTGTACGCAATTGCAAAAGCTTGTATTGCACAGCAAATAATGCTAAGATCTAGCGGTATTGAGAATGAAATTGAGTAAATTCAAGGTGTGAAGATACAAACGAGATAAACAGGTAGATGGAAGATCATTAGACCCAACTTTTAGATTTCTCAGTTAGCCACAAGAGTCAAACGTGTCCTGTCTACCTGATTTTGAAAAAAAGCATTTTTATAGCCCCATACACCATCTCTATTACCTTTTCTTCTTACATACAGTGGCATGCTGAAAATTCGTATAGATATAAATACTGGGTTTTCAAAGAATGTCGTGGTGAATCAAAATCATACAGAGGCATGTTGTAAAAATGCTATTAATAACAATATAATGAAGTTGCATGTCTATTGCTTACGTTAATCGACCAGTGTGCGTAGTGTAGTGTGCATACAATTTCTCTCAATTAGGACATCCAGACAATAATGTGTGGCTTTGATGAAACACAAACATTTTAGAATTTTAGATGCAGCACTTCTTTATACATGTAAGTACTTGTATTCTACTCAACATCTAGGTTGAAAATAAAGCGGTTTCTTTGTGATCGTCACATCGCTAATTATCTCGGGTGGTTAGACATGCGATTCAATCAAAATGTGACAGATCACTTTTGAACCAATCACTAGTCTAACCGTGGCTTTACAACACAAATCACGTCGTGTAATACCACTGTAATGTGATTGGTAGACAGTGTTGGAACCGTACCTTGATTATTCGACTCGAGCACGGCACGAAACAAATTTTTAAACACGAGGTTGCCACGACACGAAAATCTATAAATTTTTCATTGAATTTAAAGAACATCTTAGATTAAACCTCTGTGAATGAAATGTTTTTAACAGCAAATATTTTCGATAATTTAGCAAATTGTTCTAGAAACAAATACATTTAATACGTATTTTAATATGGGCACGAGTACGGCACTTGCACGAAAACGTCCGTAAAATGGGCAGATACACGTCACGAGCACGGCACGGCACTGTTCCAATGCTGTTGGTAGACTGTTATTGCGACCAATACTAATATATTAATGGAAATGACCGTATTTAATGTATTGCGTAAAAAAAATTTTTAAACTTTTGTTATTTTGATTAAATTCCAGTCGCCGCGACATGGAAATCATGCTCAACTGGCGAATAAATAAAAAGACATCGGCGACAGCGCCTTAATCAAGATGCTCCTTAATTTTTCAATCTTGTAATAATATAAATTAAGTATTTATAACATTTCAAATTCACAACTCTCTCTCTCTCAAGCCAACAGATATTTTCGAATTTGAAATTATTATAAATTATTCCTTTCGTATACAGCCAAGTAATACCAGAAGATTTATCAGAAAAAACTGCTAGACAAGCTCAAATGAAATGAGAGTCCTTCGGGTTTTTAAAAAACCAATCATAATTAGAAACGTGGTTTTAACCAAATGGGCCATCCCTTCAAATGCTTGCCTGGGGCTTGTTTTTGAGTTCATCTTAATTTCTTTCATTGAGTGTTTAAATCTATTGTATTTTTAATGCCTTGCAGCTTCATCATTGCGTTCCGGAATTTTTATTACGTCTGTTAATTGATCAATTTTTTTTCACATTTTTGGATATTTCCTAAGGTACTTCTCTCAAATTATATTTTACTTATGCATCACTGACTTCAACAAATATTTGACCTCCTTACACAGAAGCATTAGGCATGGAGTGAATTTAAACCATTTTCAAATATTGGAAACTTTCAAAGACAAATTGTTGATCTTTTGAACAACTTCAGCCACAGCAAGACGTTTTAAAAAAAACTTTCAACATTGCATTAAAGCATGTTACCCAATAGAATTTGACATGCCTCACGATTTTCATGTTTGCTAATTGTAATTGGCATGGGGAAAATTCTTTGTAAATGATAAAAACGGTTTGTCCTATAAAAAATAAAATGTTTTCCAATACTCTTAGACAGAGGATAACTAAAGACGAAATGTTCAAACTTCATACAAATATAAAAACAAATTATGTTTTTCGACTACATATACTAGTTCCGAAATTTAAACACAACGAAAGTTTTACAGATAACGTTTCTGATAAGACAGACTTATAATATACTAATCCAAACTTTGATTAACATTTGAGTGGCATTGATGCTTTAATTCAATTGATGTAAGATGATACAACAGAACACATTTGATAATTTCCTTTGCGTACAATTGTTTCTTTGACAAAATGGAAATTTATAGATTTCGCAATATTAGCAACCCAGCATCCAATAATGTCGTTTCTATAGAATCCATTACAAATAAAAAAACATGATAAATATTCAAAAAATGAACAATTTAAAGAGTTGACATTTTATATGTTTTCATGTGAAATCTGACAAAAACGTATCGATGGTGTCTAGAAAATATATCCTAGTTCACTGAATAGATACAGTCTTTAACGTATTATTAGTCACCCCACAAAAAACATTGATAATTTTTCACAAACTTTCATCAAGAGGCGCCTTATATACATAGTTACTATGCTCTTGACATATCTTGTTCTCATTAAAATGACTCTGTGAGCGTGAGACATTGTATCTAACTTAACATATTATTAGTCACCCTCACAGCTGTGCAACAATACATACTATATGTACAAGTGCCTTTGAACTTTGGCAGTTTATTGTTACACCCACGCATTCACAAGTAGCAGCACATCTGCACAAGTTAGTTCAAGAGATTGATTCACATTCTTATTAATTGGTGAACTCAATATATCTACCCAAACTTGACGTGGAATCCTTTGTAATTTGGTTCAGATAAAATTTTCCTGAAACTTTCTATTGTATAACAGAACACATTTGATAACTTCTTTTGCGTACAATTGTTTCTTTGACAAAATTGAAATTTATAGATTCCGCCCAGCATCCAATAATGTCGTTTCTATAGAATTCATTACAAATAAAAAAACATGATAAATATTCAAAAATTGAAAAATCGAAAAAGTTGACATCGTATATGTTTTCATGTCAAATCTGACAGAAACGTATCGATGGTGTCTAGAAAATATTTCTAATCAACTAAATCCTAGTTCACTGAATAGATAGTTTACATATATAAAGCTTCACTGAAAACTCCAAGTCGATTCGTTCAGTAGCTTAGGAGATGACAATTGCTCGCTTTTAAGTTTGCCAAAATTCTGCGCCTAGTGTTTCTTAAGGGCATAATGACCCAATTGCTTTAAAAAACAGAATACCACAGGAACAGGTTGAAATACGAATATATAAAGAGTTTAAATGGTTGACAAACTGCTAGAAGTTCAATGTTAATAGTGCATCATTAAAACGGCATATACAAAAATGAAAGGCTCCCGAATTGACAAACTAAGTGTTACAGTGCAGAACATATTTACCAGAGCAACAACTACTGTAACTTGGGGATCTCGGTTTACAAACTCATTTCTCCAGGCACAATTTGGTTAAATGAAAAGCAGAAAATTTAAAAATGAGAGTATGGCGTCGAACTAAATTAAAAAAACGCCTCAAACTGGCATTGGAGAATTTGATACTGGAGCAACATCTTCGACAAACAAAGGTTAAGAACATAAAGAAACTCATCATGTAGAACTTCTATACAAAGAATTGAAGCTCTATGAAGGTTTGTGCAACGATGTTTATCTCCAATGGAAAGAAAGTTTTACACTGCGAAAAAACTTTGGAAGATTGTCTTGTAAGCTTTTCTAAGGAAAGCCGGAAAACAAGCTCGAGCTCTTAAAGAATATTAGGCGTAATGCTATTTAGAGAAGCATTTCAGAATGGGTGAGCAAAAATCTTAAATCTAGTTGCAGAATTTGCCCATTAAATGCAGATAAACCACTTGCTAAATGTTAGGAGCAACGTTAAAATTGAAATTACAAAAATATTCCGTGACTCAGATAACATATTTGTTGACATATGAAGTGCCAAGATTATAGCTGAACGCCCAAAACCGACTGAGCAAATTCAATGGGACAATGGTGATGACCGCGTCAACAACACTTTTACATGGAGGAAAAGGACAGAGGTTCCCTGCAAATGTGATTTCAGGGTACAAACAAATAAAGCAATCACACCGAGGTCAAAGAAATATGGACATATTTAGAGTTTGCTACTCGGGCACTGCTAGTAGTACATATTAGTTGCTAAGCATGGAATGTAGTGTTGACATGTGATCATTGAAAAATTGACATTGATTCTTTATGATTTACTTGCTCTGTGTGCTAACATTTGCAATATCACACCCTCCTCTTGAACTGACCGTATCACAGTCATCCGTCCTTTTGAATCAAAATATCTCTTACTGTACATAGAGTGGTTTGAATGCAATAATTCTTAAAATATATTAAAATGGTGGCCCCAATTACCCGACCTTATAATAATAAATATTCCTCTTAGCGATTGATTGCCCACAAAGCCTAATAACAAAGGCCAAAAACCGATCATTTCAAGGGCTGGCTTTAAAAATAAATTCAAGATTACCTATCAAAGATTTAAAAGTAATTGCACACAGAAATACAGCTATTTGAATCTCAATATATCAGCTGTTTCTAACGATAGAGTTTCGGGATAAATTTAACTAACAAAATGCCTATAAGGGGCAACTATAAAAGAGTAACCCTCTCATATTTTAGAGTTGATAAAGGGTATTTGAAATGAATAAACTCACGCATGTAAACAGAGTCTCTATTTGCATCTTCACCACTAGATGCTGAGTTGCAAGACAGGCACTTAAATCCGCGCATGTAAATCAGCGTGTGAATGGGAAGTCGGTGATAAGAGAAGCACGCACTAGCGCAATTCTCTAGTGGATATAAATACAGGGAATTATAGTGCTAAACAATTATTAAGTTCTCAAACTGGAATTTGGAAAATAAACATATCAAAGGATTCTTCAATCATTCGAAACCAAATTCAAATGCAGCCATTGAGATTGTAAGCGGACCTAGCGACTACGACAACATTATTGGTTCGTTGATTACTTTTTCTATAATTAGACTACCCGGATTAGAAATATTTTAAACAATTGTTAGCGAGAGAATCATCTGTGAAACTACAAAACTAAGAATGGAAGAAATCAATCTTGGAAACAAGTCAACTATAACTACACTGATGCACTGTTCTAAGTCTCCATTCACTAATATATTGACAAAAGATTATATGCACAAAAATAGTAGTATAATTTATGAAATATACAATACACATTACGAAAAGTTACTTTTGTATGCTTCATAGTAAACTGTTACAGCTTCTACTACATATGCATTTACATTATTCTACAAAAATTCTTAAATGAGGCCAGGAATATCAGCATATTAATTAGAAATTATGCTATTCTAATCAAATGACCTACAGATTTTTGGAACAGTGATCTTAAAATATATTGGGACAGGCACTACTGCTGCCAAAAATACTTCACCATACAAAATATTCACTCAAATGATCTAAAATTTTACTGTATACTTGTCATCTAAAGTTGCTAGTGGAATAGAATTATACCATTTCGCTCTTTTACTTAAAAGTGTCAGACATTAATTGCGAATATTCTATACAGTAGAGCTGCAAAAAGGCGTCGCCATCTTGTAAAAAAATTTTTGAAAAAATATTTCATTAATATACAAAAATGCGACACTATTGCAAAATAATTGTGTATTTTTACATGGTATTAGGCATATTGGCAAGTGCAAACCTACATAAACTGTAGTAGAACATAAAACACTGATGCTTACGCCTCATTGTTGCATATAATTCGGCGGGGCGTCATTTAATTGGCATGAGAAAATGGCGGCTCCGGCGTCAGCGTAGCATAGGAAATTACAACTCTATCATACAGATAGTTGCAAACATTAACTACATGCGCTGAATAACCGCAAGGTTTAAAACTATATATATATATATATATATAT
>CABFPE010000537.1:216289-228589 GCA_900660155.1 Hofstenia miamia | reverse complement strand
TTTAAATTTTGAATAAGTTTGGCTCGGCTCGCCTCGTCACAGAAAATCTTTTAATGAGGCTCGTTTCAGCTCGGTATTTTTTTAAATAATATTGTGCTCTCAGAATTTTTCAATTACTCTTCCTATTATTTAATAAACATTTCTAAAATACGATTATAAGTAAGGAATATTGAATGAAAAAATAAGAAAAATCTGCATAATCTAATAACCAAGCAGCACTATAAATTTAGTTTGCTTAAAAACAGCTCGTTTTGGGCTCGTTGTATATTCAATACTCTGCTCAAGCTCGGCTCGGCTCGGCTCGTTAGAAGCTCGCCTCGTTGACAAGTTTGATATAATAGTATAACAAATCCAATATAAGTTACCAATTTAGCGAAACAGCGAAACATCCAATGGAGGACAAACGATAGAAAGCAAATCGAATTAGAACACTTATTAAATCACAAGCTGTTCAGTCGTTTCCTCATTTTGTTCAACAGTCGACACTGGAATGAACTTTTTCCGTTATCAGCTCGCTTCTATTGACGTTATTCACTACAGAACAAACTGGAAAAAATGCTTTCCTATGTCCGAGAATCTTAAATAGATTTCAAGAAATTACATCTCGAAAAATAAGTAAACCCTCATAAGATCGGGATTAACATACCTTTGAAATATGCA
This sequence comes from Hofstenia miamia, assembly GCA_900660155.1. Taxonomy (NCBI): domain Eukaryota; kingdom Metazoa; phylum Xenacoelomorpha; order Acoela; family Hofsteniidae; genus Hofstenia; species Hofstenia miamia. The sequence continues at coordinate 227,929 of CABFPE010000537.1, read as the reverse complement.
AGCACTAATAATTTCCTGATTTTCAAAATAAATTAGTTTGGGATTTTGCTATGTTAACATCAAAGTTTCTTTTAGCAACATACTTTACAAAAATTTAAATCAGTGACGTATTTAGAAGTAATCATCGGCACTTATTTCGTTTTTGGCCAGACTTGTCAACGACCCGAAATTGTTAAGCTCGGCTCGTTTTACTTTTGTAGTAGTTTCGCCACATATAAATATTCAATACGGCTCGTGTTAGCTCGATATTTTTTTTTAAAAAATACTGCACTCTCATTATTTTTTTACATAGTTTTTCCTATTATTAAATAAACATTTTAAAATAAGAATATAAAAAGATATATTGAATGAAAAAATAAGAAAAATCTGAATAAACAAATGAAAAAGCAGAACTATAAATTTGCTTGGCTTAATAAACGCTCGTTTTGGGATCGTTGCATGTTTAAGCTCGGCTCATTGGAATTTACACCACAATCATTTTCATAAATTCATTAGAAACTAACAAATCCACTTATTGATGTTACACAATTTATATATAAAGAGAACATCTTGAACGAAAGCGTACAATGGGGGTTTGAGATCTGTTAATTATATCCTCAAACTCTTTATGCATTTGGTAAAGGACAAACTGTTTGCCATATTTTAAAGCTATTGGTATACATGCTCGAACGTGGTGTTGAAAATTTGTGCGAAGGTGCATCGTCCAAAGCACAACGGCAAATATGCGCATAACCCAAATTCCATAAAATTTTAAAATGAGTTCTTAAAATGCATTCAAAGAAGCAAGTAAATTTTTAGCATTATTAATAATCTAAATATGGAAAAAATTATAAATTTATGACCAGATTATCACGTTCAGCTATCGCATGCATTTTATTAATCGCAATTATATTATTGTTCACCTTTATTTAATAATTCTAATACAAAAGCCGCTATTTGTCATCAGAAAGTTATAATTGATCATTAAAAACATTCAATTTTGCACGTTAGCATGTTGGTCAATACAGACGAAAGTGTATTACATTACCCCCGCTACATCAAGTACAATTCCATGCAACTTAAATTTTATTTAAACATAAATATGGCCGAGAATCAATTTCTTTTATTGATTATTACGTAAAAGTAAATCCACGATCGCAGCAGTATTTCCTATCTTAGTTTTCATCAAGCAGCCTCTAATATTTGGAATGCTTTAGAAAATGAGATTTGAGTAAAAAAAATTACAAAAATTTTAGAAAAAAACTTAGAGGTTTACATCGGCAACACACAATCGGAAATACAAACATGCTAAACACATTTACTTAGCTCATCACATACATAGACCAGAGATGGACACGGCCGGCCCAAGATTTATGAAAAAACGGGTCGAATAAAATGAATTGTAAAAACCTTGTAAATATACATTTTTTTTAAATCTCAAAAGAAGCACCTATCTAACTTTGTGTAACATTGCATTGAAGATGCATGCCACCCAAGCAACTTCTGCTCAGTCAAAAAAAGATTGTAGTCAAATTGGACTGAGTGCTACAGCCAAAAAATTAATGTGTTGAAATAGATCAATAAAGGAACTACAGACGCACATTTACTATTATTATATATTAGTTCTAAAATTATAACTTTTTAACAAATATATTGCCTTGACCCATATTTCAGGAAAATATCAAGGAAATTTTACTAAAAATCAATCGATAAGAGGAATTTTAAATGAACTAAATGCATGGGCAGAATTCAAATATATCTATAAAGTGTTAACTTCAGGAATAGGAGCTGGTCGATAACGATGAAGCCGGGTAATTTGTCGATGTCGAAACACGGACCCAATCAGCCCCACTCTATTATTACATTAAAAAATATCGATCTATCTAACAAATAATTTTATTCTTATGTATTTCAAAAACACATTTCATAGATTTGCTTCACATTTGCAGTTTAAAAACAAAAGGAATTCGCTCGTTTTGAACTTCCTTAACCCGATCCGGCTTTTCACTTTGTACAAACGACGCAACCCATGGATCAGCATGATCTGGGTAACAGGTTCCAGATGTGATGTATCTATATTTTTGAAGTGTTCAGTTTATTTTTATAAATATACTTTAAATAAGTTAAGTTTCTTACTATTATGAAAACAAACGAGTGACTACAGAATAGCCTGTACAAGCATTCTTACAAGAAAATTGATTGAAGGATAAAACTGGAAAGCATTGTTAACTGGCAATATCTACCGATTGTTTCAGTGGATGGAATTACATTGCGCTTTATTGAAATGTTTGAATTATAGCATTGATTTATACAACAGCGAGAGAAAATTAATAGGAAAACGAAAGTAGTATAAACATACCGGAATCTGGCTGATCGTAGGGCCATGAATTTTGGTCATCTGGCCTCTTGCCGTTATCGATGTCGACTTCAGCTAAAATGAGAATGGCTTCATCGACAAACTGGGAAAAGGTTTGCGCTTGTTCAACTATCCAATTAGCGCATTGTTGCCACATGTTAGGGAAACATAAAAATAAGCAGTATGGTGCATCTGAGCCAAAGAAATACTTAAGACTACCAATCAACCGCTAGTTGGCGCAACGTAATTTATTACGAATGATTAAAGTAGTCGAGTTGCAGAAATTATAAAAAACTTAATGGACTTAATTGCATAGCAAGAATTTCTATTAAAACGCTGGAGGAGGTAACGGTTGTTGTATGCAACCAAATTCAATGAATATCATTCGTAAAGGGGCTTATTGATTGGCTGAGTGATAAAGTCAATCTCCACCATGAATTTTTCTAATAATTCGCCATCAATTAAATTGATTTGATCCCCGTTTCTAAAATCGCCTAGCCCCAAATTAAATTTATCTTAGATAGGAGTGATTGAGTTTTATGTTCAATAAAGTTTTCTTAAAACTTCGTGATGATGTAGATACTACTGATAAAAATGTACGTTTATGTCTGGTAAGCGTGCTGATGTTACCATACCTTGGTTGATGCATTTTACGTAAGCATTTTACAAAATTTTATAAATATACTTAATTGAGCACATATTCATTGTTGCTTATCTGAATAGCCGTATTTTGATTACATAAAATGGCAATAGGATATGATAAGCATTTGCTAATACATATATATAGCATGAACAAGTTTCAAATCCCTTTTCTTGAAAACCATAAATTTCGTTATTGGTTTATAAGGATCTAAAAGACGCTTGAAGAAATGCCTTTAAATTATCGTACATGAATAGTCTAGTATCATCTGGTGAGAGTTCTAATCTGCACAGTACTGTCATACCACTTTCTCTTTCCAAAACACGCTTGATGAGAAAATTACAAGGAAACGTTGGAAAAGCATGCCATTACTTAAAATTCGAAGAAAAAAGACTCTATTCCACCGTCTTATAACAGAATTGTACCCTTGTGAACCTTAAAATGTAGCAAGGAACTTCACATGGTCGCTTTTTTGATATCCCCGTGCGATTTCTACATTTGCCTGAGTTTGCAATTGGAAGTCTACTTTAATTTTCATGCTGTCAAGCCTACAAAAACTTTGCCAACGCATCGAAAATGCGAATACAGAGAATGATGACTATGAACTGCGACATCTGTACTGAATGTACTAGACTTATGATTCTATTTTAAAAGAATTTGTGTTAAGTTTTGCACGTTTTATCATCTTTATTAACGATCTGGTTGGGAGATGTATTTATTCATTCCCATTACTGTATATACATGATCTCAACATTTGCTCTCGTACTACAAGTTGACAATGATAAAAAATGTGGACCATTTCGATACCATCAAACCATATAATCTCAGATTTTGCTTGTTTATTATACAGTTTAATTAGATTTCAGCGACGATTTCATGCTACTCAGTGAAGAAGAATTTCGTGAAGCTGAAAACGATCCGCGTAGTCACCATGGTGGTTCCAGATCGGTTCTTGACGACCTGTGTTGGTATCTTCGTCACTGGATAAAGATCTTACAGCTTTAAGAAAAATGGATCTGATTCCAATTGTCAAGGACGCCATCAGTCGTCTCAACTCTCCCCTGAAGCCAACACAGGGTTCAGCTGATCTACAAGCCGTAGAATCCCTACTTGAAAAGAAGTTCGCAACAATTGAAGCTCGACTATCGGCTATCAATCTGGTACCCATAGTAATCAGCCCTCTTCGACTTCTGTATCTCAAGTACTTCCTATTGCTGCTACATCTCAGTCTTCCACCACACGTCCTCGCTCCCAGCCTCCTCCTGCCGCACGCCCGCGTCAACGAGTTGGCTTCATTCCCACTGCCATCAGTTCCTCCTCCACCGCGCAAAGCTCATATCCATGTTGGCCGATTTGATAATGCAGTTACTGCTGAAGAAGTGATTTCATATTTGAAACACAATCCGTCGAAGTTGAGAGTGTTGTTCAATTGCCAATCCCAGAACGCTCGTATTTCAAGTCGTTTCACACCACCTGTACACAGTCATCTCGCGATGCAGCGATGAAACCAGAGTTTTGGTCGCCTAATATTACAATTCGAAATTATCGCTTGTATGATTCAGAGCGCGAATCACTTGGTTTGCGTCCTCGCCAGCGACAAGACTGATCGAAATGACTACATACTTCGTATACGACTAATCTGCTCCTCCTATGCTGTTCCATCAATCCATGGTCAGTTGTTAACAAACTCTCTCTAACTAATTGCTTTATTGCTGATAACAAATTTGATATTGTTTCCATAGCGGAAAACTGGTTGTCAATATTGGATGACGTTAACATTATCACAAGCAAGTTAACTCCAAGTGGCATTGTTTACCATAGTCACCTAGATGCAAAGAAAGTACCTTCTCTAGATACATTCACCACTTTTTGAACATATGTCAATTCGTTGTCGTTTGGCCAATCACGTTACATTTTAAATCACCACCGTTTATAGACCCATTCCCTCAACTAGTAGGTCAGGTGTTCACTCTGTTCCTCGAAGAATTCGATACTCTCCTATCTGACTTATTCTTCCACAATTTCACCAAGTTGTTATTGTAGGCGATCTGAATATCCACTTAGAGAAAGCATCAACCTCAGCTGTTCAGAATTTTTCCAGTCTTTTGAGTAGTTATTCATTGATTCAACATGTTACCAAATACACCCATGGTCACAACATTGATGTAGTGATATCACTTGATAATGATCTCGTTTGTTCAGTGGATGTCTGGCAACATGAGCTTACTTTTCATGATCATTTCCCAGTTATTTTTAATCTCAACCAGTTATTCATCTGAAAAGGAGAAACCGGAAGCCTTTATGTAGTAATGCGATCTGCACCACGTTAAACTCAGTCTCTACTGATGATTCACTTACATGTGATGAATTATACAATGATTTTCATGCAATACTGAGATGGTAGAACGCCTCAGCTCCTCCTATTAATCGGAAATTTGTACCGCGTGCCTCTACTCCTTGGTATAACACTGAACTAAAACAATTGTGATGTAAGAAACGCAAGCTTGAACGTCAGCTTTTGAAACACAATTCATCTCTAATAGTGAAGAAATCGTATCATGACATCTCTCAGTTGTATTATGATAAAAGGCTCTCTTCCAGTGATATTGTTTCTACGTTTTGCTTTGTGAGACAAGTATCTTCCACAGCTGGCATATTACCCCGTTATGATGATCCTGAAGAGCTCTCTAATGAATTTGCTCAATTTTATAGTGAAAAAATAGAAAACCTCAGGTATCAAACCGCTTATTAAGAAGACACATCTAGATCATGATCTTAAGAATACAACTCGTAGAATTCCTTAGATCTCATAATATTGCCAAAGTTCGTTTCCGGTTATCGAAAGAATCATTCAGTGGAAAAACTCCTTTGTCGCCTTCTCAAGGGCCTTTTACTTGCGCTAGATAACCATAAATATTCTGTGCTGATTCTTCTGGATCAATCGGGAGTCTTCGACCTTGTGGATTATGATATTCTAATCACACAACTCCACAGACTTGGCATTGGTAGGAGTGTACTCAATTAGTTCATATCATATCTCCAAGAACGTTCGTATTTCGTTGCCATAAATAGCCATCGCTCGTGCCGAGTACGCCTCCTCTCTGGTGTGCCTCAGGGCTCGGTCCTAGGTGCCCTGCTATTCCTCATCTATAAACTACCACTGGCTAACACTATGATGACAATAATTGAAACTACAACATTTACGCTGATGACAATCAGATATTCTTCGTCGTTGACTGTCTTAACACAAGATCATTGCAGTCATTCATTGAATCCGTCATCATTGTCTTCACTGCGATTACATTAAAATGACGATAAGACAGAATTCCTCATTATCGGGTAAGGAGCATACCTTGAAACTTTCTCTAGAAATTTGATTGTTGGTTTGTACTCGATACACCCGAAGCCTTTTGTTAGACCCTTGGTGCTTTTTTTAGATGCTGAACTGAATATGAAAAAGCATGTTAATGGTATTGTTACTTCGTGGAATTACCATCTCCGGAACATACGTCACATCAGACGACATCTCAGTTTAGAAACAGCTAAAACGCTTGTAAATTCCCTTATTTGTTCCCGTTTAGACTTCAACAAGATTTTATTATATGGTATTTCAAGTTCTCTCCTCGAACGACTTCAGAAAGTTCAAAACAGCTGTGTTAAAGTAGTACTGCTGTTAAGCCGATCATCTCACATTACCCAAGCCTTGAAACAACTCCATTGGTTACCCGTGAGATATCGAATTGACTACAAAATTGCCCTTTTAACGTGGAAATATCTAAATGCATGTGCACCCTCATTATATAAGCGAGTTGCTTAATCCAAACACCACAGCTAGTCGTTCGCCGTACCTATGGACTCTGCGTGCTCGAAAGGTTAACTTTGCTTCTGCTGACGCTCGGTCACTTTCAATGCCTGCACCAACTGTATACAATCTCCTATCATTTGCCTTACGTACGTGTTCTAATCTGATGGCTTTCAAGAAAGCACTGCTCACATTACTTTGAAATCGCCTTCAGTTAGTCGTTTTACCATTAGCGCTTTTGAACTTGGAACATTTCGGGGTTAAGGCGCTCTATAAATGCTTTTGTAATAATATTATTATTATACAATTAATAAATAGATTCTTCTGGTTATTCCTTGCTAAAGCCTGAAAAGAAATCTCCTTTTTCTATAAATAAAAGATATTAATACGAGGTAAAATGAGTCTTGACATCAAAAACAAAATATGAACTATCAGATACCTTTAAAGACACATTTTTATGCCTGATATAAAGTTTTACCCATCATTAGAACTTTGGAACCTGGTTAAAACCATTAATAGAATTACATGACTAATGAAAATAAAAAACTTTGACTATCATTTCAAGGTTTTTTGTCAAAAATTATATACAAACAAACTAATTTGGCGATATGAAAAGAAGTAGATCACTTGTGCTCATTACTATTAAGGGAAACACAATGGTTTTACCGCTACATTACTAAAAATTCCAATAACATCACAACGTCATCGTTGCGCAAATGCACATAAGTCATGGTAACATACGCTAATCTGGGCTCCTCACGGTTATGACAGGAGCTAAATGAAGACGATTGCGACCGTGACGGGAAATTCTCTGGGTCATTTATTGCAGTTGATGCCACAATTATTGTTAGAACGATGTGGTCAGAAAGCATTTATATATATATATATATATATATATATATATAGGACAAATCTGTTTACATTCTTGAAATCAATCGCAATAGAAAGAATCTGTCATGGTGTTATTCCAAGAACAGAGAAATTCGTAATGAAACAAGTTGAATTATTTCATTGCAAAAATGTCATATGTTTCTATGGGGATTTGACGGTAACTTTGGTGCACCCTGTACATATGTGCGTCTATGTAAGAGTGAAATTGATTAGAAATCACGAATTTTGTCGTGGGCTAATTGTAGTTGTATAGATTGCAATAAAAATGAATAACAACGTTTACAAACAATTATCTCACCTTTCTGTGTCTTGTAATTGTAGCTCAGAGCGCATTCGCCGAGTTCGAATTCTGAAGTATTCGAAACAGTAGAAGGACTACTCTTCTGACGGTTCTAAATAAAACTTATCAAATAATTAAACATTCAATACAGAGTCAATCTTCTACTCATATACGTTGGCTGTTTACTAAAAGTATTTTCATAACAACTTTATTTATAAAATTCTTAATAGTTTTAAACATCGAAGTTTAAAAGGCAAAAAATACTCTCTGATACATTACAGATGTAATCATCCATTGAAATATTGAAAATCACAGAATTCAAAGTACAAGACAAGCATTTTTTTGGGAGAAATTGTTTTTACCATTTGAATAATGTTGGTGCGAGTGGGGTCGCAATAAGGATTAGAATCCGGCTTCCATTCCGTGACTTGCTGTTGCTTATCTCTTCGCGGGAGACTGAAGTAACGATGCGTTTCCAGATCACTCTCGCTCATCATGGAAGAGGATGGCGAAACATTACGTTGCTTGGTTAACCAATCCGTAACTAAAAGTTTAGTTAGCAATACATTGCACAGCAATCAACCACTCATGCAAGTTTGAAAGTTGAAGATAAGGAGCTCTAAAGCTCTTAGAGTTAGTAATACATTTTATATATATCCAAAATTATTACTAAATTCGAGTTGTTCAAACAACTATGTAATTTAAAATGAATTCATTGCAATTGTAATAAAAATGAAAAGGCACTAAACTACAAACCTACAGTAATGCGTCTAATGCATTAAAAACATTTTTAATATATTTTGTAAAAATAACTCGAAGGAATTGCATAACTTGGATGAAACGATAAATGTTTATTAGAAAAATGAATACAATATTTGTTGTTTGTAGGAGACTAAAACTATCAATGAGATAAAAAAATAAGGGAATCAACTCTCAAACAAATTGAATTCATTTTGCAAAAAAAAATTGAAAATGTTCGGGGTTCCAAGAGAACCAATTAAATTACGGTAGTTAAATTGACACCAACTTTAACCGTATTGTGCAATTTGATGAAAGTGGGATAACCAGACTTGTCAACGAGCCGAGCTTGAGCACTGAATTGGATTACAACGAGCCCAAAAACGACCCTTTGTTAAGTCAAGCAAATTTATAGTTCTGCTTTTTAATTTGTTTATGCAGATTTTTCTAATTTTTTCATTAAATATAACTTTTTGATAATCATATTTTAAAATGTTTTTTAAGTAATAGTAAGCGCTATGTTAAAAAAATTTGAGAGCGCAATATTTTTAAAAAACTTTCGCGCTAAAACTAGCCTCATTCAATGGGTCTATGTGGCGAGCCGAGCTTAAAAATTTCGGCTCGTTGACAAGTCTAGGGATAGCAATATGACGCATTGGGAAGAATTTAAAAGCAAATACCTGGAAATTGGGAAGTGCTTGAATGAGGTTTTTCTTGAGCAAGGGAAGAAGAACTTCCAATACTAAGCGAGCGATAAAGATTATTGAGTTTCGAAGGAAGCAACTGTTGAAGTCCTAAATAAGCTGTATGACAAAAATGAACGGTGAAGGAAAGATTTGACAAGTTAGAATGAGCACATGAATAAGAGCAACGTTGAAGGAGATTACATTTAGTAATGAAGTTCATCATTAAAGTTTTAGTTGCAACACCTCATGCGCAGACAGTTACGGCAGGCGAGCAACTTATTAAACATGCACAATTCCTTGAGAATCTCTCAGGGATAAACTATTCCATAAAAGTAATCACAACCGAATTGTATGAAATTAGGAATAAACGTATAATTGGAAATCAGTTACAAAACCTATAAAATTTCGAAAAAAATGAGAAAGTCGTTACACATGACCCTACGAATTAGGCCCAATTTCAATGTTACAATGGCTCAAAAACGGAGAAAATGTGGGTTTTTTACAGTAATTTTATGCGATGCAACATGAATCATATAAAATGTGTTCATTTAAAGCAAGCTTACCTTGATCCTCCTCTAAAATATATTTAATAAGGATGTTAAAAGTAATACGAGCATGCTGGTTAAGGAATTAATAGGGCGCTACTTCAAACAACGAAGCGTCCGAGTGTCTAGACGTTGATGTTAGGTGCTATTATGGTAGATAGCGAGAGCAAAGGGAAATTGATATCAAACTAGGAAACCATTCAAACGCTGCTAATTAAATGTGCAAATTATCAGACCAGCGCGAAATCATTCCATTGCACTACTGTGGATATATATATATATATATATATAATCGCTGAATGCAAATCTAGATATTTATCGGTATTTAGAAAATATACAATTTGCACATTTTTTGATAATCTAGAAATTCGCTATGCAACTCACTATTTTTTCATATATACACTATGTAATTTGGTCAATTTTGGACTTGTTTACAAAAGAATTCTTACTTCTCAAATATTCACAGCAATAATATTTTGAAAGTAAAATTGAATTGAAAACGTTAAATTATGATTGCTTCTCGGTATTATGGAAAATGATTTAACATTCCTTCTATACACCTTATATATATATATATTGGATTTATATTGGATTATGCAGTTGGTCAGAGGTGGCACATGAAACGTATAATGCCAGACATAACGCAATTGGGACGATAAGAACTGCTGTGAAATCCCAACAGTGAAGTTGGGAGGCTGAATTTATTGAGTCGTCATGAAGAAGCCTTCGAAGAAGATTAGAGGCACTAATTCTTGCAAACTCTCATTTCGATTGAGTATTGCCACAAATTATCGGTTTAAATTACTAACTGGCAGATTAAGAACAGTTTGTTTAAAATTAATATTCTATTTCCACCTATTGCTATATTCAAATCATTATTACGCTTGTTGCAATTTATCTGCAGCTCCCGTTACTATATTAAAAATAAACAATAAAAACTTAGATTGCAGCAAGTATTCAGTATGATCATCATTTTGCACCAACACTGAGCGATATCCATATAATAAATGGTGCACAGCCTGTTTTTCATTTGATCCTGCTTCATAGTACAACATGCTTAAATAATCTTACCTTTGACTTCATTCACACTAATAAAGATTTAATCTGCATATGCCAAATCTCGAGTATTCCCCTAGAAGAAATGAAGAATCCAGGCAATTTAAATCCGGTTAGGCAAGTCAGCCAGAATTTCCTGAAACCATGTCTGATGAAATGATGAAATTATTCTTTGCAATCATGTTCAAACGAACATTTTTGTGCAAGATGATTAAGTATATATATATATATATATATACATGTATATATATGGGAGTAAGATACGAATTTTTAAAACATCTACATGGCGCTAAATACAACAAAGCACATACGTCCGCCCGCGAGGTACTATGTCAAATGTTATTGTTTTAACCACGTCTTTACTCATCCATAGAAATGGTTTATATCCTTCATAAGGAATTTAATTGGTTTAAAAATTTCTTCGAAATTTGCACCCTCAGTTCAGTCATTTTGTAAACAAACTACTGCTTTATGTGAAAACTGGGCAAAAGATAGGGTCAGCATAACCCCATCTGTACACAGAGCTCGCAAAAATAATTTGAAGAAAACTTTGAACAAATCTTCCTAAATTTGTACACTAGATGTTAAGCATCTAAGAGGTACTCTCAACGAATTTAGGCTCTATTTGATGCGTAGAAGGCCTATATATATATATATATATATATAT
>CABFPE010000537.1:180635-216259 GCA_900660155.1 Hofstenia miamia | reverse complement strand
ATTTTACATTTTATTAGATTTACCGAAAAGATTCTAATCGCTTATTTGAAACTCCATCTATTGCGATATATATATATATATATATATATATATATATCGCAATAGATGGAGTTTCAAATAAGCGATTAGAATCTTTTCGGTAAATCTAATAAAATGTAAAATTGAAAATGTGTACATAGCTCAAGTATAAAATGGAACCTTCGAAAATTTAAAAAAAAACACATAACAAAGTACGCAGACAAATCAAAATTAACAAAATATCCTAGCTCCATGCATAATCGTGTACATGCCAATGTACGCCTCATGCAACACTGAAGATTGCCAAGTGACAAATAAGCGGGAATCACTGTACATTAACTCACCTTTGTATTACAATGTACTATGTAGGTGATCAAATTAGTTACTATTTTAAACAAATGGCTATACTACATACACGTTAAATTATAGTGCCAACTATGTGTGAGCAATTAATATATAAATTACCTACTAAACTTTTATGTCGCTGATTTTACAGGCAACCAAACAACACACATCGCATTTCAGTTGAAATATACAGTCGCTATACTACATATTTATAGTGTAGTCTTATAAATAGGGCAACCATAAAGTCTATAAAGTCTATAAAGTCTTATAGGTCATATTTCGTCAAAATTCTTTTTATATTTTGTCAAAATTCACAGGTGAAGCTGGATATGGCATGAATTAAATCAGTAAGTGGTATGGCAAACCACAATATCTCATTAATTATTCTTTCATTACATTGTTGAAGCCAGCTAAGAGATGGCAACCTTTCCCTTGCGGATTATCAACTACTTAGAAGGTGCCAGCCATCAAGTTGCGATGTGGAACGACCCTTCAGCAAGCAAAAAAATTTGCTGTCTGATGATAGAAATTTTCTAGATGAAAACAAGCAATTATATGCTCTGTTATGCAAATAACAATCTCGATCAATAAAAATTTGAAAGAAAATCTGCATTTTTAAGTCTAGTTTTCAGGTCTAGAAATGGGATTTTTAGGTCATATCGTTAGGTCTATAAATGCAATTTTTAGGTCTAGAGAGTGGTTGCCTTACTTATAAACAACCTATAAAAGGTAGTGAATTCAACCCCAAGTAACTAGAAACATTAACTAAAAAATTTTTAAGTTTTTTATGGTTTCTTGAAAAAAATGCTAAACTCCTCATTGGGTTTGGGTGGTTTATCTGTATAAAAAGAAAGTCAGAGTTAGTTATTGGTTTCGATATTTCATTACCTGAAAGTTAAGAATGGTGAGAATTATATTTTTCTTCAGAGCCAAAGCAATACCCTTAAGCACGAACACCAATAGATGTACCCATATCTCAGGATGTCCAAATTTTATAATAGACGTGAACACGTAGAAAAATAGTTTGTCCTTTATAAAGAACATAGACAGCTTAAGGTTAAAGGTCCACACAAGTGTTGAATTACGTATCAACTCCAATAAATATGAAGAAATACACTGGATTTAGTTATTTTAAAATATCAATATTCTTGATTTATCCATGTATTATTTACATGAGAAAATAATACCTAGGCCTTTATGCAATTTTGGCTTCCTGGACTGTTTTGAAGATGGATCTTTGATACTGGGATAGTTTTCTGTAACGGAAGATGATCGGATCGATGCATTTGAAAAGCTAACTCTACGAGGAGGAAATTGCTCACCAAGTTTTTGAATCTAGAATTATGGAAATTAATTCCTATAAAATGAGATTGAGACATTCCTAAACAGTGTTAAAACACGTTCCACCAAACAGTATTCGAAAATATAAAATTTTCAGATTATACACGAAAGCTTTGTTTTCATAAACCAAGAGTTTCTTTGCAGAAAATGGGAAATAATATATGTGCCTACGATCAAAGGTTGACATTAATATATATTTGTAGTTCTAAAGAAATTAAAGCAAATTAGATAGACACAATCTAAGACTATAGATGTGCAAAGAAATTGTGAAAAATGAGGATGTCATTCACAAGCCCTTAAATTTATCAGTACTCAAATGCCTTAGAAATGAGGAAGGAATGTTATGCGTGTTTAAAAATGGTCATATTTACAAATATAAAATATATAAACTTATATAAATATGCAAAACTACCTAATTTCTATAATAAAATAAGGACAATGTGTCAGAATAGGCAATTTATGAAAAATTCCCCACTACTTAACACTTTCAGCAATTGAAATTCCTAGATATAAAGCATGAAAAAGGATTTGAACGTCTTAAATCATGCACAGAATAGCCTTGTTCAAAAATACCGATCAAAGTTTTCATCTCTATAAACCAAATACACCGACAACGACAAACAAAAAAGCATTTAATCAGTACAGAATGAACGAGTACAACAATCTCATGAGAGAAAGCGAAATCGATTTTTTTTAAAAATTAGTCGTTTATATAACGATCTCATCAACGGATCTATCAAAAACTCAATTGCAACTAACGGAAATCCATTTCATTACTTCAGGAATAATGTCCTATGATTTGCTCATGCTCACTTCTTCAATAATTTTTAAAAGAAATTGATAATGTTTTCCGAGAGAGCAGACCTGAAAATGGGTCAACCCGTGCTTCCGATTGGGCCGGGGTCGGCGTGAGTCAACAATTAGCCGGGTCACGTCAATACACCTTCTCAGCGGGTCAGGCCAAGCCTGAGGATTGAGGATGTACATTTATTGAACGCTTATATTTTAGTTTAAATGATCAGATCCTACGTTAACCATATATCAATTGGATTTGATAAATTATATTAAAAATGATACAAAATAATAAAGAAAAAGACACCATTTTGTAATATAAACCGGGTCGTGAAAGGTCAAAAACTGTTTGGACCAGTTTGGGTCCTAAATAGTTTGGGCGGGTAGGGTTGGACCAAAAAAGTTGACTCGTTTCCAGGCTTGAGAGAAACAGCGAGTAATTCACAAAAGAAATTTTCTTAAAAAAACAGATGATAGAGATGCGCAGACAAAACGTGCATTGATTCATTTCAGACTTGTTAACGAGCCGAGCTTCTAACGAGCCGAGCCGAGCTTAAAAATGTCGGCTCGTGGCCAAGTCTGATCCATTTGCAATGTAGGGTGAATATTTTTATATCATCTTAACATTAAGAAGGCCCTGGCTTAAGGATATTAACAATAAAATCGTTAAATCGAAACTAATGACTTTAGTAGGTACAAAGTAAGTTATCTTACTGGATTAACGTCATTGGAATAGGAAGAAGTACGATGCAAAGTCGACGGGCGACTAAATACGTCGTCATGCATTTCACTTGAGATGATCTAAACAAACATTAATCATTCCAAGTCAAAATCATTCAAAAATTCATATCAATTGCCTTTGGTTTTACTAAATTGTCTACAAATAAGCGGCAGTAAAATACCGATTTTTGTCAAATCGTTAACAAGAAAGTGAGATTTACAAACGCAAAGAATTACATTTATAAATATTTATTATTATTAATAAGTGATAATTAACAAATATCTAAGATTGTAAACACGTCTCGAAATATGAATATTTTAAAATTTAGATGCGTTGAGGTAAAGAAATGTATCTTTTTGTGGCCAACAAACAAATTGGCACAATCGGGCATCAGCAAATCTAGAGTAGCGTGTGTTTCAAAACACTTAAGCTTGGAAAGAGTTTGACTTTATAAACAACAATTAAGTTGAAAGCAATTTTAAGATGTACAGGTCCACTAATGATGCGCTAGAAACAGTAAGCAATGGAAAAAAACTACGCTTCTTAAAATAAATTTTTTAATGTTAAAAAAATTATTCTAATTTTTTGTAATAGTTCAAAAAAAATGTCAATGTTTTCTAATTAAAAAAATAATCTGCATGTCCTTCAAATAGCCCCCCATCAATAGAAAATTTAAAATATAGTTTCAACTTTTACGTTTGTTTTGAACAAGAAGCAATATATCATTTTTTAATACATTAAATTTAAAATAAGAATCGTTTAATAGACACCTCTTATGATATTAAGTATTGTGCAAAAACCGAAGGAAAAATAGTTCTAAATGATATTCGAATATTAAATACAAACCTGTTAATGAAATAAAATGTTTTGAAGCCACGCCATCTAGCGGGAGTTATAAAAATATATGCATTTTAGCATTGAATGCATTATAGTTCCAACTGACTAAAGCTGTTTGATAGTTACATATTGATGTAAGAATAACTACTACTTGTCAAAATCAAAAATCAATTTTGGCAAAGCTTCCCCTCCCATAAAACTTGAAAACAAAAAGCAACTCACATCAATATACATTTTATATGTAGGAATTTATTAAATTTGTAAAGCAGTAAATGCCTAAAATTTAATCTAGCAAAATCTAATTTCTATAAAATCATAAAACGATTGCGAAATCATCTAAGATGTTCATACCCTTTAATTCTTTTCAGCTGAATGGTACAAATAACGCACCACCAGAAGTTATGATTTGAAAGTGAGATGTACCTCTACCTTAAATTATTTATCTACGTCGCCAGTAGCTCAGACAATGCCCTACATCTCTCAAAAGCCAATGCAAAAGCAGTGGTGGCATTTGATAAAAACTTTTTGTTAACAATGAATATTTTAGAAACTACAAGTGCATTATCATTTGATATATAATATAGTTTTATCCTTATAGAGATTTTTCCTCCTGAAAGTGTTTAGAAAGAGCACTATCAATATCAAAAAAAGTCAGTGGAAAGTAGTTGAAATATTTTGAAAACTACTAATAAAGCATTTGTACTAAGACAATTCAGTAGTCAAAATCTAAATTTGTTTAAATCATCATTATACATGTGACTACATATGAATATAGAGTAGAAACTATTAAAATTTCTGAAACCCAACTGCTGCACTATGTAATAGGAATAGAACACGAACAAGACAAATGCAAAACTTAAATCAGCATGCAAGTTGAACTGACCTCAGAAGTGCAACGAGGAAACGCCTAAAATGAGCCTTGAAATTTGCCTTAAACACCTCATACGGACCATGCAATGAAATGAAAAACGACAAATGCATTATTCCAAAGAATAAATAATTGAAAACCACTAAAGCTTGGGTCAACAATTTAAGTGAAATGGTGCTCATTAACTCTTAAAAGAGTATGAGAAATTGTTTGGATACAAAATTCAATGCTTTAAAAATTGACATGGAATATTAGTTTTTTTCTAAATAAAGCATGATGTTGACTGTCACAATGGACACATGCATACTTACATTAAGTGAGCGCGCCGGCCTCAGAATGGAGGAGCGAGAGCGCTTCAGTGAAAGTGCTCCCGCAAAGGACTGCATAAATTCAAGAAGTTAGACTTAGAAATATAGCACTTATATAAAACAACACTCGTTTGGTGTCGCGGGTGAATGATATAAGAGGGAAGAAAAACAGTGAGATTTGAGAAATGTTACATTGAATAATAGAAAACTTACTTGAGGCGTATCTTCACCTAAGAGCGATGGAATTCTGCTCTCGGAAGAGAATCTGTTTCGAGCATTGTGGTCATCTTCACAAAGGCCATCTAGCGATTTCGGACGCAATTGCTTGGCGGAATCCTCGCTCTTTTTTCGTCGGAGTGAGAATCTCGCAATAGAAGGCATCTAAACAGAGCATTATATAACAACTCACTGGAAACTGGGGATTTACAAATTAAATGAGTATGTGAACATTTTGAATAAAAAATAGAAAAAGATGAGTAAAAAATTAAGTTACTCTCGCAAATGGTAAGAAGGATCCAAGTATATTACTTGCAATTTTCTAAAACAGGGAAAAATGCTGAAGATATAGAGAACCTTACCTTCTTCATTTGAGGAGTTTGTTTGCGTTGATTATATCTACGAGGTATGTTGCCTAACAGCCCGTTTTGATTAAAAAATGAGAGCATCTCTACACTCTTTGAAAGGTTTTCCTGATTCTTCATGCTACTTTCTAAAACTAAGTCGGGATCCACGACTGATTTTTCGTATAACGAGCTAACAAATGCCGGACGGCGAGCGGCTGTGAACAACTGGGATTCTGATCTCCGCTCGGAACGAAAGTTCTTGAGATTCTTGACATTTTCAAAGTCTTCCTCAGCTAAAAGGCAAACTTCGAAATGACAATAGGGTAAGATATTTCGAAGGCACTCATGAAAGCAATCACTTCATTGCAAGAATTTATCAAGATTTTAAGAATTCATCAATTTTTGAATTAAACTACAAAAGTAGTTCAATAAGAGCTTAATCCTACTTATATAACAACAAGCCAGAAATGATAAAGTTCAAACTAATTTAGAATGAATGCACCACAGTGAATTACTTACTGCACAAACCTATAGAAAAGGATGTCTTAACTAAGAATTACAATATACATCAAAACATGTTTCATTAATATTTATATTTCGTAGGAACTTGAAAAAAAGTATCTTAAAAGAAATTACACTACTGCGTTTAAATGTTTTGAGAAAAGTGTAGCAGCTATTTTCTTATTGGTCACAAATGAATGAAATGTACATAACTGTAAAGTGTACATGAACGTGTTGCATATGTAAAGGGGCCTAAAGGAACATTCCATGGTTACGTGTGTGACAGGCAGAAAGGAAAAATCAATAACTTTCTTTCCACATATAAGTAAGTTAAATGCCTTTCATCAGGAAAAGTAAAAACAAGTGATAACATCCTCAGCAATATTAAAGTATTTGTGTATCTTACAGACCATGAGACATACCATGAAAAAGGTTTTGCAAGGAACAATGCAATTTAAGAATATCCTGTGAGTTGTCCAGGGTGAACAGGGACATTTTGCTTATTAGGGTATTCTAAGAAAATGAATGAGAGAATAAAGAGAAAAAGTTTGCCAAACTCACCAAACACTTGAAGATTTTCAAATAATACTGTGGTGTGGGAACAAAAACGGTATACAGAACAGTGATTACTTTTTACTAGAAATGAATAAAAAGAAACTTAGTAAAACAAAAATTGCCTTTTAAT
This sequence comes from Hofstenia miamia, assembly GCA_900660155.1. Lineage (NCBI taxonomy): Eukaryota > Metazoa > Xenacoelomorpha > Acoela > Hofsteniidae > Hofstenia > Hofstenia miamia. The sequence goes on along the minus strand of CABFPE010000537.1, from coordinate 209,280 downwards.
TGTACTTTTTTGTTGAGTAACACAAAGGAAAACTATAACATATACAGAATGTCCCAACGTAATTGGACTACAGTTTCTACATACCATTAGCAGTGGCGCGTTTAGGGAGCAGAGGGGATGACCACCCCCTCCCTTTAGAGCCAAGCTGTGAAAACTTAATTAAAGTGTTCTCTTTTCCTCAAAATTGAAAATAGTTTACTTTAATTCAAGATGTCATCAATCGATTTGCTACTAAAAACAGACGATTGCATTTTGTGTAAATTTACTTTTGTTCAAAAAAACTTTAAGTTTGTAACATTTTTCTGTAAAAATAGGCATCAGCCCCCCTGTTTTAAAAACCCTAAACGCGCCCCTGAACACTAGGATAACGAAAGCGACATTTGGTTACATACAATAACAATATTTACACTTTTAGATATACAAATACAATGAAGAAAAATAATTTTTTTTGAGATCACCCAAGAAGCATATGTACGAGTAATCATTTATCTTGAATTTAAGAAATACTCATATATGATGCAATACTAATTTGGGTGATAGTTAACATTAGTTTCAGGTGCTTGTTTGGCAAAACCAGCATTTCTCTATAGTTGAATACTGTTTTCTGAACATTGACTAATGTACATCCCATCAACTTTAATGCTATTTCAAAGGGATACTATGGTATCTTCACTAATGTACACTATTTTTGCGAAAGCTAGTGCTTATAAATATGTATATCAACTGATACTATACTTAAAAAATGATTTTTGTATAGTTGATTACTAATGTTTTGAAAAATATCTTAACATGCATAGTTATGTGTGTGACGCATCTTTTTGGTTCAAATTAACAATGAGAAAACTTCCCATAAATTGTAATCATTGCTGCCTTTGATATCTGAGGAAAGCTGAAAGAGAAAATGTAAAAGATTAGTGGTGTAAGCAAAAGCCTTTTAGGGAAATATCTTCTTAGAATAATAGGTTACGTGTGTGACAAAAATATTGAGTGCATCAATTTCATACTAAAATTAATTTCTATTTTGAAAATGTTATTAATATACCTCTATTTCACATACCGATAAAGTAATAAGTTTCGTCTTGTTAAAGAATATGCATTTTACCTTTAAAGGATATTATTATTATTATTATTATCATCACAGTTAAAAATACACATCTTTATGGGAACAAGTTCCCTTCTAAGATTGAAATAAATAAACAAATCATAGTCAATTGTAGAAATAACCTTGAAACAAGTACGTTTTTAAGTGCTTCTTGAAATCTTTGTATGACGTCAATTGTTGCAAATTAATAGGAAATCTATACCATAATCTCGGACCCACAATGCTGAAGTTACGTAACGCAAGGTTGGTACGACCAAGAGGGTTGTCAAAATCTCTAGACTGTCGAATGTTCCTCAAATGTCTTCGAGACTTAACAGTATTAGAGAATGAGAGAGGTATATTAAATCTATTCTGGGATTTTTGATAAAAAATGAGGTGATAAAAAATCGCAAATGTGAACAAAAATTTTAGCAGCTAAGTGCTCAATCTTAGGATGGCTCTAATACAAGTCAGTAATAATCCGGCCAATTTTCTTCAAAAATGCAGTGAGACTAATCCCCGGGAGCGTCCTATATCCGTTATATCGGTTACATCAAATTTCTTTTTAATATTTTTAAACAGGCATGAGAAAATTTAGCACACAGTAAAGATGGGCATTTTGACTCTGGATATCGATTCACACCTTTTGCCATTTGTCAAAATCTCATTCATTTCCAATAGAGCTTTCCACTAAGGTCATAATTCTCCCTTAAATCGAGAAATTCATCTAAGAATGAGTTTCATCCTTAATGGGAACCCCTGCTCTAGAGTGTACTAGATTGTATCTTTCTTACATCTCCCAAAATTTTTTTCATGAAACTTATGCTGTAGATGATCTTTTTCTTCTTTTAACTAGACATTTTTTCACGAATAGGCACTTGTTATGCGCATAAAAACCGTCTAGTAAATAGTTTTTCAACAGCATATTCCAATATATTTCAGAAATATTTTAAAATTCTCAAATACACTATAGACAGGAAGGCCGAATTGACTTGTTCTCATTTATAAAGCAATTCTCAGATCATACCAAAATTTTTCCCACTGGAGATTTCCCCAATATAAAATATACCTTAATATTTTTTTTCAAAATTCAGCTAAATCACAGCCCAGCCTCGGATATAAATAAAAATCGTCCAGTGGCGTCTCTGAATACGATAGAAGAATCGTTATATCTCCATTACGCAAATGGTAAAAGATTAAATTTACACAGCAAATAGTTACTACAACATGACAATTTTAATAAAGCTTAATCATTTTTAAACTGCTGAAACGAAGAAATCAGCAATTGCACCATTGCAAAAAATTGCAAATAACCTTACATGCTAAATACAGAGAAATATGTCTCACAGATTCCGCCATTTTTCGCAAAAGAATGGTTTTATCTAATGTCCTGTCTATTCGAAAAAATAAATCTTGTATTAATTACTATAGTAGTTCAGTAATAATTTAAGTGCCAACACTTCAGCCCGTCTCTCACTAAAGCTGCAAAACAGTGGTCAGAAGATATAGCAGGAGTGCATTTTCCTTTATCGTACTCTTCTATCACATTAATAAGCAGATAAATAGCTCAGGATGCTTATTGCTAACATCAGCAAATATTTTACAACACATGGTCTTATAAGCCATAGCCAGTTCGGTTACATTGATTTGGTGCATGGAGACAATTTGCCCATTCAAAAAATGCTGTTAGTAGCTAAGTGTTATCTCTTTCAACAGCTCAAATATTGGAGAGTCACCAGACATTTTTAGAAACTGAATTTAATGAATGTATTGCAAAACCAAGTTTTGGAAGCGCATGCAATTGGACAAAATGCTCATTTCCACTCAGAGAAGTGGCTCTTATATAATATTTTCCTACCAGGCACAGCAGTTCCCAGGCCTGTCTCTTGCACGAATGTCAAGAAAAGCTATATTTTGTGTGGGCGGAGTGTAAACTAAATATAATGACTTCAAGATCAGTAAACATTCATGTTGGTCAGACAGGCAGGCAATATCATTGTAAACAAAGGTTGCAAGACTTTCTTTTCTACAGGTTTTTGCTACTATGGGGCGGGGAGTTCTTGCAGACAATATGTGGAGCGCAAACATGATGTCTGTGCAACGAAAGTAAAAATGTTCAGCCACGTCAAGCCAGCTTCAGGCTGGGCAAAGAAATGATTGAAAAAATCTAATGCAAAATTTGAAACAGCGTGAAAGTTCACGCAAAGGATGAGAAACTTAATTTAGAAAATTGATAGATAGAAAATAGTTAATTGCATATTTTATTTCACCAGTGAGACCTTGATTATGAGCATGGTGTGGTGATTAGAGAGTGACAATGAGGCAAACATATTGTCACGCACCCGACCAGATTGGAATATTTGCTACCCAACCAGAAACGTTGCCTTTGATTTGACATTATGGATTTGTCCAATCAAGTTACCATTAGCATCAATCATTTTATGACAGGGGAAACAGCAATTCATTCATATTACTTAAAGTCTTGGATCGTTCTCGAATCAAGCGCTGATTTAGATCAGTATATTTTTAATAGTGGATCTAATCTTTGTACCCGAATCCGACCCGACCCGAAACCAGGTACCCGACTTCACGCTCAAGTGGTGATGAACTCAATTATTTTGAACCTTGTCTGCAGTAGAAATTGATCCTGGAATAAGACTTTTTGATATAAACAAGATGGAAAATCTCTAGAAAAAGTGGCGCATTATTTAATATATGGTATTTGAAATTTATTCCAGATGTATTAATAGGCAAGAAATAATAGGAGTGTTAAGTATAAAATTATAGACTCACAGCAAACAGCAAACCAGCTGTTGAAAGAAAGACAAATGCAAAGGGAACCTACAAAATGACATTTATTAAAACTAAACAGTTATTAATAGAATAATAGATATTGGAAAATTTATTAGGGAATGAATTCATTAATTGAGATCAATTGGGATGAAGCCATCGGCAATGGAAAATATAACATTCTCGGTTTATTTCAATAGAAATAAAAACGAACAAAGTACAAGTCTTTTCTTTCAGATTATGAACATAGGGAAACCTAGAAGTGCCCGATGAGGCCAGGCCCGAAGCCATCTCCGGTGTGTACATAGTAGGCATGTGCCGGAAAAAACATGTTCTGAGAAAAAACTTGATTTAAAAATGGAATTTTCGAGAGAAAAGCTTTATTTTTTCCATGAAATGAAAGTTTTCATGCAACAAAACTAGTGTTTCTGACGCATCAGTACGTAGTCTATTGAATTATATTTATCTATTTTCATTCGTAAGAGGTCGATATTAATGGAGAAATGAGGTTGTTCTTCATTAACAATTAGGGCAACCAAAAATCATAGCAGTCATACTTTTTCTGTCAGGCTATTTTGCAGTTTGCAAAAAAATTAGATGGTTTTCAGATCTGGGGTGGAGTTAAATAGGAAATTATAAAGTCATACAAAGTAAAAAATACGGTAATATTTATGACTGAAATGTAATAAAAAGTCATATTTTGCCATTGTTTCATTAAAATTAAGAAAAAAACTTTAAAATTAATGGTGGATTTTGACTGCTTAAAATTATTTAAAAACTAATATATATATATATATATACTAATACCTCCCTCTCCGTAGTATGGTTTTTGCAAAAAACCGCTACATAGAGGGAGGGGAGGAAAATTCTCCATACTACATAGAGGGAGTTTGGGATTTTGGCCGAAAATTAACTTTTTGGCTATTACTCCCTAAAAAATCCATCGATCCCTTAAATATTTTGCATGAAGGTAGTGACTACCAAAAGACTATGTCCTACAAAAATTCAGGAATTTATATATATATATATATATATATGGTTATGTGGAAAAAATACATAGAGGGAGGTATTTATATATATATATATATATATAAAAATACCTGCATATATTCATTCAATTTCAATTAATGTACTTCCTGGCCTAATCTCCGAAAAGTTTAATTGCTAGCTAATTGTTGACCCGAACTGACCCACTGGTCGACGAGTTTCTAGGACTGGCCATGTATCCTGGCAGCTGAAAGAATATTAAAGGAACTATATACGTTATTATTTCATGGATTCTGCAAGGCAGACGTGTTGCAGAACGTGTCATGCGTATTCAGGCAAAATATATCAGGTTTGACAATCTAATTGCTTCAATTAAGGCTGCTATCATAAAAATTCAAAGTTGTTTTATGCTTGACTGAGTTGAAATACCACCAGATGTTCTTATTATTTCCACCCTTGATCTTGGAAATGATACCTGTGAAATAAACACTTATATCAAGTAATGGTTAGAAAATACCGGCTTCTCTGCTATAATGGAAGGAAAGGGGATGTAAATTTAACCGGAATTCCATGCTAGATTGTGAAAATGTCATGCAACATCGGCTGCAGTTGAGATAAGTTTCTGTATGTTGAGAAAACTCTTAGCCTATGACAGAAATCTTAACCACAATAATATATGGAAATTTATGTGCTTTTATAATAATTTAGTGAAGTAGTTGCTTTAAAAAATTGACTTTTTTGTATGTAAGAGTTTTTGTATTTGTTTTATATCTTGTTCTCAGTAATACAAAAACGTTTTATATTGCTTAAATGGATCATTTTGAGAAATCGATGGCCATACTTTAAGGCACATTAAACTCAATTCCGTCATATTTTGTCATAAAAATAATGTCATATTTAGTTTTTTAATGTCACATTTCTGGTTGCCCTAGTAATAATTGAACAATATATGATCCGGAATCCGGCAGTCAAATTCTCCGGTATCCGGTATATGCAATTCACTATCCGGTTCCCATCCCTAGTATATAGTCATTTATGTGAAAAACAATTATTAAGGTGTAAATACCTAGATTTATGCAAGATTGTGGACATGTTTAATTAGCATGCGCATTATAATGCTTTGGGCTGTTGAAACCACAAAATTTTTCTCAATGACTTATTTGCTATTTTTGTTATTTTCTCTATGAAATAGCAAAATATTCGCAGCTAATCAGATAAAACAACATTTTACTATTGATGACCAGAAATTACCCTATAAAATAATCCGTCTGTTTGGAAATTACAAAACGGCTGTCCGTCAAAATGATCCGGCCCCAACCGGTCGGTGGTGGCCTCCATTTCTGACCCTCATAACCGAAAAGTTACCACTTAAATAAGAAATTCATTAAATTAATGTCATAAAAATAAGATTTAATGGTATCATCCGTTTATCACAATTCTTTTGAAAACATTCTATTTTTTGTTTATTAGACTATGGTTAGACTATGTGATTTGCCAATCGTGATCTGTCACATTTTGGTAGAACCACCTGAAAAAATTAGCGATTTGACGTTATTTTAAAACTGCGTATTGCTACCAATCACATAGTCTAACCGTAGCCTTATGTAATCATCAAGGGACATATATATATCCCAACAGACTTTTATAGTGGGTCTAAGTGGTACAATATTGTCCCAGCACACTCTTATCTGCGGGACGGATATGTCCCAGGAGACTTGAAAGGGTTAAACTTGAAGTGCTTAAGTATGTTGTCAAATATTCTGCATGATTTAGACGTATATTATTGCCACTCACAAGTTGATCCCCGCGTGGCCTCTCACAAAACATCAAGTGAATTCTATTTGCATATTAATTTATATTAACTGACAATATATTGAATTGAAGAAAAATCTACAGAATTGCTTTTAGAATAACTTTAGCAATTAGTACAATGTGGGAGCATAATTGTCAACTAGGCGCAATTTTTAAGCTCAGCTCGTTTTACTTTTGAATATTTTAGGTTCGGTTCGCCTCGCCTCGCCTCGCCACATAGAACCTGCCAATGAGGCTCGTTTCAGCTCAATATTTTTTTAAAAAATACTGTGCTCTCAGAATTTTTTACATAGCTCTTCATATTATTTAATAAACATTTTAAAATAAGATTATAAAAATGGTATATTGAATGAAAAAATAAGAAACCCTGGATAATCAAATTAACAAGAGGAACAATAAATTTACTTGGCTTAATAAAGGCTCGTTGTATATCCTCGCCTCGGCTCGGCTCGTTTTTATGTAAATTTGTATGATCTGTCAGTTTAATAAATTTTTTTTAAATATTTTATAATTAAACCAAAAAATCGATAAATTGTTGAAATTCTTCTAAATAAATTGTGTGCTCCGTTAACTTATTAAGTGAAGATTTAAAACAACAGAGTTTTAAACTAAATTTAGAAAAATTATAGAACCAAAATTAAAAATTTTTTAAGAAATTATGACAAAATATATTTAAATACATTTTTTAAATTTCCGTATAAACGTGCTTCATAAGGTAAGCAGCAATATTAATTTCTATTCCAGAATAGTTTCGGGAAAATCGAATGATTTTGGCCTGGAGGGCAAAAAGGCGTTAGATGATTTGGAATTTAAATAAATGCAACTTTAAAGTTTGATTTATAGCCAAGTTGATTAATTTAGATATTTATGACGTCTGCTTAGAAATATTAGATCAATTTTAATTTATTGTATGGTAAAATTAATGAGTGCACAATTAAATTGCTTTTCACAACGTCAAATGATTCATAAAGCACTCATAAACTACGCGATAATTACACTGTAATCAAAGGAAATCCGTGGAAAACAAAAATGCTGGCATTTAAGCGACGCGTAATCTTTTCAAACAATTGCGCAATCGATATGGAATGAGGAATTAACGCTCAAATCAATATCGCAAACGAAGCACGGCGGCACTCGTAGTGGAATGTATAATTAATACAACACATTTCAGTCACAAATCCCAACAATCGTATTTCACTGGGGAGACAAAAGAACGTAATTAGAAACAGTACCGAAACATTAACAACTGCAGAAAGCCGGGGAGTACGCAGGCTTTTTTAATGAAGGGGACGCCACGCAAAATTTTTTTGAAAATCTTGAGAAAATATACCCTAAAATTGCATTTCACGACAATATACAGGGTGTAACAAAAGTAACCAGACGCTTCATTTTACGAGAAATCTAACTTTATTCATAAGAGTAGGAATAAAAAAACGAATCATTCATAGTAAAATATACAGTGTAGCGAATCTAAAACAACTTACTGAGATTATAATGTCCAAAAAGATTAATCATAAAAGAAGAAAGTGTTAATAGAGAATGTTCAAAATGATGACCATCATGTTCAATACATTTGCATTCTTCAGATCGTCCATAGTGTGTGGGTTTCTACCATAAACTTTTATTTTAGTAAGTAAGCCTTTATCACTCAAGTCAGTCTCTGATCATAATCCTTGCGTAACGATCAATAGGAATGACGATTTCAAAAATTTGAATGAAAAATCTGAACCCCAAATCGATTAAACATATAGCATCGCTGTTGCAGCAAGGCGAACCATCACAGTTAAATNGTCTGGTTACTTTTGTTACACCCTGTATTTTTTACCGACATTTTATTGATTTAACCAATCAAAATCAATTTTTAAAACTTGCCCAATACAATATAATAATTTGTGAGAAAATTTGGTACATGAATTCACCAAAAAATTGAAAAAATGTACAAGTTTCATGAATTATATTTTCATTTAATGAACACAATTTCTTTCAATTTTATTATCAGACCAGCATAAGAAAGATAGTGTGTTATTTCAGTGCTGAAGATCTTTCATGCAGTGCCTCTTAAAATGGGCTTTTTAATTCGAGATCCTTAAAACTATGAGAAAAATTGTCTCCACATACATTTCTCAAGTGTAAAAATAATTGTTGTTTCTGGGAATATTCGAATATTTCCAGTCTGCTACACAACATACCAAAGGTAATTTGGTATTTGAAATCCGCATTACAGACATTCTTTTGTAATATTTCCCAAACATTTGTTCATGTAATTTATGTTATCAAGCCTCTCTCTTGTGACATTTTCATTTTCAGCATCTCAACAAATGAAGATCACTTGTGAAGAATGCTTTGAGTCTTGAGCTTGGTATAGCTTTTTTCACAAATTGTCTTCTTGACATATCAACTAAAATATGCCAAAAATCATAGCATACAAAAACTAAAAAGTATTTCACAATATGGATTTTCCTTTGGGTACAAACTAAATTAATATTAATAAAATTTTCATGAAATTATAGCACCAGGGTTTTTCAAGCATAGTATTACTACAAAAAAGTAGCAATCATCCTAAGGCAAGATTTTTAAGGTGATTTCTTTTGGGGTAACAAAGTCACCCCAAACTTAGACTATTGAGGTTTTTGTTGAATCTTGATAAGCAAAGTTAGGATGATTCCCATATTGTGCAGTCAAAAAGTACTTAAAATATGTGGATAAGTCACAAAATATCAGGTTTGGGTTCAAAAGCCTACTCTAATTGTTACTGGGGTAAATTACCCCAAACTTGGTTTAACCGTTAAATTTCCACAAATTGCATAAAAATATAATTCACTGATCTAGTTTGTCAAAGCCCAATGAAGTTCAAAAACTTAACCCAACTTCACTCAGATATTTATAGAGTTATTGGTTAGGTTTTAATTTTAGACCACTTCTTAACCTTATTTCCGCTAGGGATTTTTCAAAATCTGTGATTACAAAAAATTTTTTTAAACGCTTGTAACTAACGAACTAATGAAGATATTTGAAATCTAAGAACATCACAAGATAGGGAATTTAATATTCATCACTGCGGTCCCTACCCATGTAAGAACCTTTCAATATTTATTAACAGGCTCGAAAAAAATGGTTCAAAATCTGGGAAAATCGGTTTGTTACGTAAAAATAACACTAGTGGAAATAAGTATTTATTCATATCTTAGTGCGCCAATCGTAAATCAAAGCAGCGCCAATTAGAATGTACGCTCAAATAATTGGATATAGTCAATGATTCAATGATTTTGAAAAATGCATAGACGGTTAAGAACGCTTTCTATCAATCAAACTGAATTAAATTAATTTCTGAGGGTTCAACATACTGGACTGGATGGACTTCAGTGGCAAAATAACTTAATAAAGTCCTTGATAAAGTGCAAAATGCAACAAACAAAAACAGACTTGCTTTTGTAAGGAATTTAAAAATCAATAAAATGGTTGTTTTCAGTCCTGCTTCTGTTTTCAACATTCTCTTAGTAATATTCGAGCCTAGAATCAATTCTCTTGACAATTCTTAATAACTAGAAAAGAAGCATTTTTATAAGTATCTCAGTTCAGAAAAGTTAATATTTTCATATATTCAGCCACATTTTTTTAAAAACCTAATTTTTTTTTATCTTTTTAAAAACTTCACATAATCTGATATATGCATATGTAGGTGCCTTTTCAGAAACATATCTAAATTCTATTAACGACTTTGAAACTTGTCTGATGCGAGGATGGTATAGGGCCTGTCTTTGCATAATTAATACTATCAAGGAAGACAGGCGCGGCTTTAGGGGGGAGGCACCCGGGGCCCAGTGCCCCCCCTTTTTGTAAAAGTGTCTTCCTCAAAAATTTTTTGTTGATATTTGCAAGTTTCATCCGACAATTTAAGGTGACAAATGCATTAATTTCGACATTTAGAGGTTACATTTTACAATGAAGTTTTCTCTTATTTTTGTTTAAATTTCCATTTTAGTTTAAGTTTTCTTGAAACAAAATTGGATGGTGCCCCCCTGTTTTGAAAATCTTAAAGCCGCGCCTGAAGGAAAAAAACTTTAAGCAGAAGTTTTCCGCATTCATACTAATTTCTTCGAAAATTTCAGTTTGTGGCGAATAGTCTTTTCTCGGATGAAAAATCACCAATTAAAGCCTAATTTTATATTGTAAGCAGCGATCGATCGAATTCCTTAGACTTATTGTTGCAAAAACAAATTTATGTTACTTTCTTGAATTACTAACGTAAAATCATGACAAACCAATGAAGTTGACTGTTTTCTCAAAAACACAGGGCTAAGCTTCCCAGGTTGACGAAACTGCTTGTAATGCGCCTAAAATGACTAATTAACAGTTTCTTTATCCACCGAGCATTTGAAAGTTTTCAGGAAATACTTAATATTTAAATATTCCCACAAACCTACAAATAATGAATGCGCGGATATATTAGATTATCTGGTTAATATTTCCTCACTGGCTATGAAAGTTAAGCGATTTATTATCATAAATCGTTCAAAATGCTGCGAAAGCTCAACCTAGGTCCAAAAAATAAAAAAGTTGGCAAGTAGATTTTGGGATCGTTAAGTGCCAACAATATCCTATACATCGACAAAATTTTTATTAAAAAGTCCGAAATTCTCTTCATTCCTAATATTTATGTACACATGAGGGATAAAGCCCAATGAAGCAATAACTGACGTTAACTCATTGGTGTAGTGACTAGCCGCGGTTTTACAAAGAAATTGGAAGTACTCCTCTATTCCATGGAGCATTTAGGTTTTGGATCTTTATTAGTTGTGAGTCATAACTCAAGTGGTAAAACTTTTTGCAGAAACCATAAAAAATTTTAAAAACTTCTTAGCCAGCCTAAGGTCAAAGGGAATTCCACAACAATTGAAAGAAGTTCAGTGAGTACCAGTAGCATGCATAGATAGTTTCAGAATAATTCAGCATCTGTTTTTGTAGCAAAAATTATTTTAAAGGTGATTTCCTTTCTAAGAAAAGTCATATTCCATTGAGAAGAACTTTTGTTTTGCAACGACTTGTAAATAATTTATCAGCATTGAAATATGATATGTCATTCATAATGCCAATATCATAAATTGAAATGAGCGTGTAATACATATTTCTATTGTAAATTGTTTTAATTATAAACCATGTGTTTAAAAGAAATTTTGAAAACACTGCAACATGTGGAAATTTACAGATTCTCTTAAAGAGACACATTGTCCATGATGGCGGAAAAACTTAGAGCATCTGGGAAGCACATTTGGTTGTCTTAGATTTCATGTTTTTAGATGTGCAAAAACTTTTTGGTGGGGTTTATAAAGAAATAAATTTATAATATATTTTCATTAAAATATAGACTAGTCCACTAAATATCAATAAAAATGGACTTTTTGATTTCATATAGAAAAAAATCAAAGTGGTTTCAACACAACACAAAATATTTTTACTATTCAAGATTTATACAAATCCATTTCAACTTTGAGTTCAAAGGCAAAAAATGAAAACATCAAAATACCATCCAAAGCGATGAAAATCGTTGTTACTTAATATTAATCACGTGGCAAAAAGTGGTTAAAAAACACTGCTACACAAAACTTTTACAAATATGAATATCTTTGTGCCTCAAAGATACCGGTTTGGTAGAAAATATTATTGAAATGCTCAAAGTAAGCTACGCAACTACTTAGAAATATAATATTAACATCAAAAATAGGTTAAATCAGAACAACTTTTTTCAACAGATTAAACAGGATAAAAACAGGACAAGATTATTACGTCAACTTTGGTAAAAATAACGACTTGGTGATTGGCAAAAGTTTTTCAGGCTGAATTGAATCGCTATTAGGCCCTGTTCTAGCAGGTAACCCGAGATCCCTCGTGGGATGGATCGCAAATCAACATCTATATTCGACCCTATCATGACTTGAGAAAAACTTGATGAAAACCTTACAATACAGTGGTTGAAGAACAATGATCATGCTTGAAATAATTCACATACTTTCCTCTTTTTAGTGATGTCTTAAAAATTAAATTAAAACAGGTTAATATCCAAACAGGATAAACAATTCAAAAAACAGGACATGACAGGACAGAACAGGTCAATTTTTGTTGGCAAACCCACTCTTAGTTTTTAGACTTCCAAAATGCAATCTTAAGCATGCTTTAAATCTCTGTATCACTAACTTAGATCATGATCAGGGAATTACGCAACGCTTTACACGAAGAGTATGAAACATTCCACATTGTTATTCGGAGGGTTTTAATACAATTCCAGCACTCTATATCCTAAAACTAAGAGGAATAACTACATCTGAAAAAAGATGCAACATTCCACCGGCCACCACAAAAGATCTATGTCACACAACAGGCACAACACAACACAACAACAAAAGACAGTTGTGTCACACAACAGGCACAACACAACACAACAACAAAAGACAGTTGTTTGTAAGATATCCACTAAAAGAAAGGCTCAATGATCCTAAAGCCTAAGTCATTTTTCTTATACCAAAATGTTTTAAACAACAAAATATACCTTTTTTAAATAGAGTACTACTAGAACGGGACCAAAAAACACGGTAAAGTACTAATTTTGTATTATATTTGCAATTTTACTGATTGTAATATCTCAATTCAGTATTTGAATACAAATGACAAATTTTAGCAAACGGGACAGAGACTGAAAATTGACCACGGTACGAGAATGGGAACAAACATCTGTGCTCAAACAGTTCGGGCTGAGATATGAAATTCCCAATCGAGTTAAAATCTCGTTGGAGATTATTATATTTCCTAAATATTTAAATAAAGTAGTTCATATTTATATGCAACTCACATACATGTAAATGATATTTTCTTAACTTAAACGTCATTTACAATGAAATTAATACATCTGATTGGTTATTTGCAATTGAATTTCAGTACTCCATGATTATTATTATTTATATATATATATATATATATATATATTAAAAAAGCTAAATGAGCCTTAAACAATACGGGTAATTTATAAAACTATTCATATTCATAGAAATAATTTTAAACTCTTATGCATAAACAGATTCAAACGCTTATAACTCAGAAACTACTAACGCTACACTCGATCTAAAAGCACCACATGATAGATGAGAGCTCCCCCTTTCATTCGGTTCTGTCCCATCGAGGAGTGGTTTGACCCCACGACCTCTGAGTTTGCGCACGACACGTCTCAATAGATTGGATATAACGTTGCACCTTATAAATAAAGGAACATTAGATATGGGAGAATTTATCTATTGTTGAAGAATTCCAAATTTTCAAAGAAAAATATTTAATCACAGGAATACGCTGTAATAGAAATTTTCAACATTGGATTAAAACATGTTCCTAATAGACTTGTCTGTGCTTCAAGGTTGTCACAATTGCTAATAGGCTTGGAAAAATGCTTTGTCATTTTAAATGGACGCCAGGCGGTTGAAGGTTAACATTTTATCACATACTTCTTAATTCCCTGGGCTATCAACTGTTAGCTTTTCAGCCAGAGCATCAAAGGCCCAATCTGTATGTGATTTTTCTTCATGTAAACTGACTACAGTTGCGCCATGCAAGGAGGACACCGTGGAATGTCCCCGGTTTCAGGTTTTCAAAATTGATCAAACCAAAAACTTTGACAATTTTAAACATAGATGTGAAATGCATTGTTAGGGTGGATTTTTTTCAATATTTTCAAACTTTCGCTGGTATTCATCGAAATGGTCGAAGCACGTCACTAGGAGGACAGTCATATTAGAGATAGGATAATCTTGAGTACAAGGGATGAAACGCTACAGGAAAGACTTTTGAGAGATGGAACAATTGACTTGGATAAAACAATTCACATATGCAGAGCATCTGACAGACCACCTGTCAACTAAGATCTCTTAATGAAGAAGCTATCATATCAAACGACAACGCCTCAGATATTGGACAAAACACCCTATCATCAAAAATTGAAGTAGATACAATGATGCGCAGGAAGAAGCGGAATAACTATTCAAGGCAACAGAGTGATGATTAGGAACTGTAGACAATGTGGCAGAGTCATCTTTGACGCCAATTTCCAACATTCGTAAAACAGTGCCTGAAATGCTTTGGTCCAAATCACTTTGTAATTAAATGCCGCGCACGCTTCACCAAAGCCAGTGTTGAGGAAGTAACCCAAGATCAAGATGAACAATAAACTGAATCCGAACATGAATGCAACTCAATTCGACAAAAATGTCATTCGCAGCAGATGGAAAGATCCCCTAAACATTTAGTTCTTTCAACTCGCGTGAAATTTGAAAAAGTTGAAATTAAAACAAAGGTAGATTCAGGCGCAGAGTGCTACATCATACCTCGAGCCGTGTTTGAAAGAACCCTAACAGGTGAAAAATAAGAAAGTCTATGGCATCAAGACTGCTTGTGAAGGAGAAAATGTTCGTCTATCGCGAATCCAGCTGTCTAGTAACATTAGGTGCAAACAGTAAAGTGTTGATGACCAAATTTATAGTGGTTTCAAAAAATCTCAAGCCGGTATTAGGAGTGGATACAATGCGTTTAACTGCGGGCATACTGAAAGTAAATTTTGTCAAGGGAGATTCCAAATACACTAAACATCACACACTCAGAAATTGTCTTAAAGTAAATTTTGTCAAGGGAGATTCCAAATACACTAAACATCACACACTCAGAAATTGTCTTTTTGGCAATCGTCCGGAATGTTGAAGATTGGAAACTAAACACAGCTTCCGGACAAGCCGATCATAAGAAATGGAAAGCCGGAATTTTAAAAAAGTATGAAGACGTTAGAGGATTTTGTTGCACAAATTCGAAGTACCACATCGAATTGAGGGAAAATTCACAACCAGTCACCCACCAGCACAAGTATACTGCCAAAGCTAAAGGCCAAGTTACGTCAATTGATTGAAAACGAAATAATTTCTGAGGTTACGAAACCCAACGATTAGATCAATAGGATGTTTATTGTAGAGAAATGCAATGGGGAAGAACACGATGAAGCTATAAAAAGAATGATAGAGATGATACTGATTGAAGAACCAACTCTAAGACATTTCGATATTAGCAAGCCTGTATGTATACAAGTTGATGCTTTTCAATGCGGGCTTGGTGCTTGTTTAATTCAAGATACACAACCATGTGCATATGCAGCTAGGTCCCTGTCAGCGGCAGAAAAGAACTATTCTCATATTGAGAAAGAATTGCTAGCTATTGTGTGCGGATGCACTCACTTCAATCAATACGTATATGGTCGTCACATAATTATAGAATCAGACCACAAGCCTCTAGAAGCAATGCAATCGAAACTTATAACCAATTGTCCTCCACAAATACGGAGGCTTTTGTTATTCTTCAGAAATATCTGAACCTGAAAACAGTAGACAAACCCGGAAATCTCTGTCTTCCCAACTGAAGTAATGCATCTTGCAGCGTTCGTTGGCAAAAGCAAGAAATTCTCACGATCGATTGATTGTGCTCATCCATAATTTGACACACAAATGAACTTGTTGCACTTTGAAGAAGCGGAACAACATCGTATAGATATACTTTGTCCGGACCAGATAGATCTCCAATCAGTACCATTTATATCGAATTCATCTGCAATCATAAAGATCTTCTTTCCTTCTACACAAGCCGAGTGTACACTGTACATAGATGTGAGTTTGCGCCCCCCTGTGGGTTTGCGTCAATGGAACATGATTGGATATTGTGACCGCGTATTCTCTCATCGCTGCACAGCATCACAGGCAGTGTATATGACGTCAATGCAACTTGTATATGACGTCAATGCAACTTGATTGGGTGTGACCTCGTCGTGTCTCACTCACGAGTGCTTGGTCAGAAATTCTGTCGAACATTGATAGATATTTGCCCCATCGATGTTTGACTTTTTATTGACCTATTAACTACCGATTGGGGTAAGTGCGCCGGCCTATAAATAATATTTTTAGCATCAGCTCATTATTACTTAAGGGGAGAGAATTGAGTTTATTGACTTTTACCCACCCTAATTATAACTCATTATTCTTATGACTTAAACATAATCGTATCTTACATTACATTGCAATCTTTCAAACCAACAACCTACGTCAGAAATTCGTTCGTAGTCTGTGACTGATGATGTGAGGTCGTTGAATTGCTATATTCTTTCGCTAAGATGTGAAGCAATCTCTTCATAAAAAAAATGGGGTTTGATTTCATTAATCTCATGGTTAAAAAATTGGAAAATAATAAACAATATAATCACCAAATTTGATATATCAAAAAAATACAAAATTTTGGACGCTGGATTTTTATATCCCACACAACATGTTGAGTTGTGTACACAAAAAGTTGAAATTCCTACACAACATTTTGTGTTGTGTACACAAAACGTTGAAATTCCTACACAACACAACATTTTGTGTTGTGTACACAAAACGTTGAAATTCCTACACAACACAACATTTTGTGTAGAGATGTGCTTTGTTGTGTACAAAACAACCAACTGCAAGTCTGATAAATAATCACCAGCCGATCCAGAGATGTTGTTTTTTTTCTATTATATTACGCACTACCATGTCGTTAAATTCAGTTTGTTGTCCTAGTTTTTGAGCGGTCGGATCTAAAAAGCTTTATCATTTTCCCACTTGACTGCGATGCGCAGTACCAGCTTTAAGAAGGGACTAATGAGGCGGATGGCATGGGCCCGAGCTAAGCAATTATTAAAGTCATTTGTAAATTTAAGACAATTAAAATTTAATCTTTCACAATATCAAATCAACAATTACATTGCTAGCTGCATTTGAACATTAGGGTGTATACCTTAATACATACACTAATTTACAACAAATAAGGCTCTTTTTCTGTTTAACGTTAGAATTAAAAGACGTTTGTGATCTACCATACATAAGAATGATGAAGTGGTTTGTAACTTCTATCAATTGAGAATGATGTGACATGAAATTTAGATTTTTCGAATTTAATAGATGACTTTAGTAAAAAAGAAATCAAAAAAAGTCTTTATAAATCATGGTAAATAAATATGTTTTAATTCAATTAGCTTCCAAAAAATAGGAAAATTTTTTAATAAATATAACCTTCGAGAAATATAATATTTGTTCTTCCCTACTACCATATCTTTTCTTTTTATGTACAGCAGATTTTTGCAGTTCTTTTAATTGTTCTAGCAATCTAAGATTGGATTAGGTGACAAAATAAAGAGAACTGCATTAAGTATATGTTAAGCTTGGCTTAAAGATACTTTGAAATACTAAATTTTTCTAAATATCTATAACTATCTCTAAGATGCTTAATATGTTTATAATATCCTCAAATTGCAATGCATAAACTTAATGAAATTTCTGGTTTGATTTAGAATCGATTCCTACAAAGAGCATATGCGAAACCCGCGTTATAATAACATGGACGTTGTTATCATTACTTACAAGTCATATTTTGCCCTGGGCCCCGCGTAGGCTAAGGCCGGCCCTGAAGATGCNGTTCTAGCAATCTAAGATTGGATTAGGTGACAAAATAAAGAGAACTGCATTAAGTATATGTTAAGCTTGGCTTAAAGATACTTTGAAATACTAAATTTTTCTAAATATCTATAACTATCTCTAAGATGCTTAATATGTTTATAATATCCTCAAATTGCAATGCATAAACTTAATGAAATTTCTGGTTTGATTTAGAATCGATTCCTACAAAGAGCATATGCGAAACCCGCGTTATAATAACATGGACGTTGTTATCATTACTTACAAGTCATATTTTGCCCTGGGCCCCGCGTAGGCTAAGGCCGGCCCTGAAGATGCGGTGACAACTAAAACCTACGGCGCGATTGTCAGTGCGAACTAATCGCCACAGCGTAGGCCTCTACTAAAGCACATTAAACCCTTACATTAGCTTCAATAACAATTATGGCATATATTTACTTATTAACCGAATAAATACAATAACCAAAATGAAAAAACGGAATTTAAACGTTTCAATTTCGATTTTCACTTTGCGAAATTAAAAAAAATGAAAATGAAAAAATTGCAAAAAAGAATTTAAAAACAAAATTGACTAATGAGAAACTACAACTTGTTTTCACCATAAACTTTTTAATAAAAAATGAAAAACGTTTCGAAGGAATAGCTTGCTACCAATTTATAACAATGTAAAACAAAATTCAATCATTTCTAAGTTATCAAATATCCAAAGCCAAAAAAGTCTTAAGAAAAAAACTAGTTGCCAAAAAATGGTTGACTAGTTTAAAACATCAGAGTTTAGCCTTGAAATGGCAGTAACTAAAATTTAAAAAGGTCAACATGATCAAAACAAAACCATGAAGAAAAGTTTACGGACATTTTCAAAAACCCCATCTGCACCTCATGCTCGACAGGACTATTATTATTATTACTATAATTTTATACATCTGTAACAAAATTTAAATCATCTTTACTGAAATTAACTATTACTACGAAAAATATAGATTTACGTAAATTTAGATGTTTAAGAAACTATTCAAATTTCACATTTTTAAATAACATTGCGCATAGAAAACTTGTGTCAGACACACAATACCAATGTAAACACGTATTCATCTCGAATAGATAAACGCATTGCTACATTTTCAAGTTGTACTTTTTAGAGGACAACCGGAAATCTATCAACTTCCACTGTTAATCCAAAATGCTTGGGTTGTTCTAAACACTTGCTTCCACGTAAATGGATTCAAATCTGAGGATATATTATACAGAGATCCTTAAAGGCATAAGTTATTGGTCAAGCTTTTTCAAAGACTAAGATATGATGAAAAATACATGTTTAATGTTCTCATGCATAATGAGTCATTAATTTCAAATATGAAGAATGATGTTGTTAAATCATCAGTATCAAAAGTTAATGCCAATATAGTTGTGTCAATGAATAAATTGAATTGTGAAAGAAAATTATTTTAGCAAATACAAACTTAAATTTGCACGCTGTGAAATATTTAGTGCAAATAATTTTGCGCAAGTTGATAAACACCGTTTTATGACAATACCTGCACAACGCGTACTCATTACTCGACAGTCATTAGAACAAACTTTATCAATGCAACTGTTTGGGAAAAAGATATTAATTAATATTTCATCATTGCCTGCTCACCTATCCAACATAATATCTTATATTGGTACCAATAATCAGGGGTGAGTCCAGAAATTCTTGGTGGGAGGTATGAATTTAGATTTTGCTGACAAAGTAAGAAAGCACAAAAAATCTCAATTACTTAATCTAACATGATAAACAGAGAATTTTGTAAGGTACATTTAAAATAATAATAAACAACATTGAAATCGAAAGAAAATTATCATCGCTTTGAAAAAATCTTGAACTAAGCAATGTTGATTAAAATCTTGTATTTGTGATTTGGTTTGGGTTATACCCAAGTACAGCAAAATGGAAAATGCAATTCTATCTATCAAATTTGAATGAAACAAGTCAGTGCACTTAAATATCTAAGTTAGTTACAAAATAGTATTTTGAACTAAACTTATGCCATGCTCGTGGCAATATAAGGCATTAAAAATTAACATTATTTCATTAAATTATATAAATAAATATCAACTTGCATAACGAAATACTTTCAATAAATCATTACAATGAAATGGGGTTTAATTTTTAGAAATATAGTTTAGGTATTTTTCACAAAAGAATACAGTTATTGCTTGTGGTTCATTAAAAGATTTTAAATATTTTATAAAAAGAAATAGTAGTTAAAAGATTTCTGTGAATATTAACTAGTATAAAAGAATCTGGTGTTTGGGTGGAGCTATGCCTTGCCATACTTTCAATAAATTATTACAATGAAATGGGGTTTAATTTTTAGAAATATAGTTTTGGTATTTTTCACAAAAGAATATTGCTTGTGCTTGTGGTTCATTAAAAGATTTTAAATATTTTATAAAAAGAAATAGTAGTTAAAAGATTTCTGTGAATATTAACTAGTATAAAAGAATCTGGTGTTTGGGTGGGAGCTATGCCTTGCCATACTTTCAATAAATTATTACAATGAAATGGGGTTTAATTTTTAGAAATATAGTTTAGGTATTTTTCACAAAAGAATACAGTTATTGCTTGTGGTTCATTAAAAGATTTTAAATATTTTATAAAAAGAAATAGTAGTTAAAAGATTTCTGTGAATATTAACTAGTATAAAAGAATCTGGTGTTTGGGTGGGAGCTATGCCTTGCCATACTTTCAATAAATTATTACAATGAAATGGGGTTTAATTTTTAGAAATATAGTTTAGGTATTTTTCACAAAAGAATACAGTTATTGCTTGTGGTTCATTAAAAGATTTTAAATATTTTATAAAAAGAAATAGTAGTTAAAAGATTTCTGTGAATATTAACTAGTATAAAAGAATCTGGTGTTTGGGTGGGAGCTATGCCTTGCCATACTTTCAATAAATTATTACAATGAAATGGGGTTTAATTTTTAGAAATATAGTTTAGGTATTTTTCACAAAAGAATACAGTTATTGCTTGTGGTTCATTAAAAGATTTTAAATATTTTATAAAAAGAAATAGTAGTTAAAAGATTTCTGTGAATATTAACTAGTATAAAAGAATCTGGTGTTTGGGTGGGAGCTATGCCTTGCCATACTTTCAATAAATTATTACAATGAAATGGGGTTTAATTTTTAGAAATATAGTTTAGGTATTTTTCACAAAAGAATACAGTTATTGCTTGTGGTTCATTAAAAGATTTTAAATATTTTATAAAAAGAAATAGTAGTTAAAAGATTTCTGTGAATATTAACTAGTATAAAAGAATCTGGTGTTTGGGTGGGAGCTATGCCTTGCCATACTTTCAATAAATTATTACAATGAAATGGGGTTTAATTTTTAGAAATATAGTTTAGGTATTTTTCACAAAAGAATACAGTTATTGCTTGTGGTTCATTAAAAGATTTTAAATATTTTATAAAAAGAAATAGTAGTTAAAAGATTTCTGTGAATATTAACTAGTATAAAAGAATCTGGTGTTTGGGTGGGAGCTATGCCTTGCCATACTTTCAATAAATTATTACAATGAAATGGGGTTTAATTTTTAGAAATATAGTTTAGGTATTTTTCACAAAAGAATACAGTTATTGCTTGTGGTTCATTAAAAGATTTTAAATATTTTATAAAAAGAAATAGTAGTTAAAAGATTTCTGTGAATATTAACTAGTATAAAAGAATCTGGTGTTTGGGTGGGAGCTATGCCTTGCCATACTTTCAATAAATTATTACAATGAAATGGGGTTTAATTTTTAGAAATATAGTTTAGGTATTTTTCACAAAAGAATACAGTTATTGCTTGTGGTTCATTAAAAGATTTTAAATATTTTATAAAAAGAAATAGTAGTTAAAAGATTTCTGTGAATATTAACTAGTATAAAAGAATCTGGTGTTTGGGTGGGAGCTATGCCTTGCCATACTTTCAATAAATTATTACAATGAAATGGGGTTTAATTTTTAGAAATATAGTTTAGGTATTTTTCACAAAAGAATACAGTTATTGCTTGTGGTTCATTAAAAGATTTTAAATATTTTATAAAAAGAAATAGTAGTTAAAAGATTTCTGTGAATATTAACTAGTATAAAAGAATCTGGTGTTTGGGTGGGAGCTATGCCTTGCCATACTTTCAATAAATTATTACAATGAAATGGGGTTTAATTTTTAGAAATATAGTTTAGGTATTTTTCACAAAAGAATACAGTTATTGCTTGTGGTTCATTAAAAGATTTTAAATATTTTATAAAAAGAAATAGTAGTTAAAAGATTTCTGTGAATATTAACTAGTATAAAAGAATCTGGTGTTTGGGTGGGAGCTATGCCTTGCCATACTTTCAATAAATTATTACAATGAAATGGGGTTTAATTTTTAGAAATATAGTTTAGGTATTTTTCACAAAAGAATACAGTTATTGCTTGTGGTTCATTAAAAGATTTTAAATATTTTATAAAAAGAAATAGTAGTTAAAAGATTTCTGTGAATATTAACTAGTATAAAAGAATCTGGTGTTTGGGTGGGAGCTATGCCTTGCCATACTTTCAATAAATTATTACAATGAAATGGGGTTTAATTTTTAGAAATATAGTTTAGGTATTTTTCACAAAAGAATACAGTTATTGCTTGTGGTTCATTAAAAGATTTTAAATATTTTATAAAAAGAAATAGTAGTTAAAAGATTTCTGTGAATATTAACTAGTATAAAAGAATCTGGTGTTTGGGTGGGAGCTATGCCTTGCCATACTTTCAATAAATTATTACAATGAAATGGGGTTTAATTTTTAGAAATATAGTTTAGGTATTTTTCACAAAAGAATACAGTTATTGCTTGTGGTTCATTAAAAGATTTTAAATATTTTATAAAAAGAAATAGTAGTTAAAAGATTTCTGTGAATATTAACTAGTATAAAAGAATCTGGTGTTTGGGTGGGAGCTATGACTTCCCATACCCCCCTTGATTCCGTCACTGCCAGTAATGGTTCAATAATATGTAATCTCATGAAAATGTTGGACGTTGGGCATTGCGAGCTCAGTTGTCTGCATTTCATAAATGAACGCGCGTCTCTAGTTAAGCGAAAAGTTGTCTTTATGTAATTTTGAACCGTGACGTGTTTGCTCTCTCATGTGTTACAGTGGATTGCAGTCACATTGAGTTTCTGTAAATTGGCGAACAGCTATCATTAGAATCAAAGCTACCTTCACAATAAACACCCATTGAAAAATTTAGAGTCCTCTCGCTAGATTTACCGTCTTAAAATTCAACATGATCATTGATTTAAAACCAGGACTGAGTTTTTTTTTCGGATTCTTAACCCTATTTAGCATACGATAATTTGTCTGGTGAACTCACAATGGGGAGGGTAATACACCAAAGTAACAAAAATTTTTCTACTGAATATTTATGTATTAAAGTTTGCAAGTTATTATAACAATGGTCATCCCCCTAACAAAATGAAGCCTTCAGATAGGTGATGATTTTTTCTACTGAATATTTATGTATTAAAGTTTGCAAGTTATTATAACAATGGCCATCCCCCTAACAAAATGAAGCCTTCAGATAGGTGATGATGATGACGTCATCATGTTCAAGCCTAGGTGCTGAGAAAGTCATGATTTTTTTAAGTTTAGGAGTTTTTCAATTGACCAAATTTTATGATATGATGGTTTCTGAGTCGACAAAACTTGGAAAAAGTAATCATGGGAGGCATTTTGCTCAGAGAGGAAAAAAACGGTAGTTTCATGAAAAAATGCATAACCACAATTTTGAAATATTGTGGAGGAGAAATTAGTTCAAATTTTGCAAAAATAATTCTCATACTATAAAAGTAAAAGTCAGAAAATTTCAGAAATAATGGAATTTTGAAACAGATAAATTTTTAAAAAGTATACAGGGCCGGAATCAACCCATCTGTAGGGTTAATGGTTAACAAAGTTTTGGAGCAAAATCCGCATTCTCGATTGATGAATAATCTCATAATGTTGATTGTACAATAATAAAATTCATCAATATATAATTAGGTTTGGAAAATTAAGCATGACATGGTCAATAGAAATCAATTGCGTAGAAATAATGTCTATTAGGCTAGTATTTTGAAAGCCAGCGAACTGTTAGTAGATCTACATGTCAAATTAATAACGTTGACCAACTGACGTCAAGCACTCAGCAGTGGCAGGTGTTTAACGATTGTGGTTACAATATAAACACAAAAAAACTTAAAACTTAGCACGTATATTGTAAAAAATATTGAAACTTACGGACTCTAACACGCTTTGGATTATAACTTTTAACTGATTTTTCTAATCGAACGAAGCGTTTGTGTAACTGCTGCGTTTTTTGACGAATTGTGCAGCATTCTGTCAGCACCTCGTCGAAAATACAACCAGCTGCACCACACACAGCCTCTAACTGGTGGATTAAGTGGCAAACCACATTGATGGAGAAGTCATCAAAATTTTGTAGATGTTCATGTTCGGAAATGACTGGGGAATTCAAAGAGGCGTGTTTACAAACATCTAAAGTCGGAAATGGCATCGCATCATCTTAAAATCTAAACATAAATCCACAGATCAGAGTCAGTGAGGAATAAAATAATATTATAAGGCAATCTTTAGTGCATATGCCCAAAATATTCGAAAACTAGCAAAAGAATATCTACAATAGCTTAATGACTTCGATGGGTTTAGCATTTCAAAACTGGAACCACAAATCACTACTGTACTTAAAATATTCACATAAGCCCAGGCATGGCCTTAGGAGGGAGGACGATCTTTCCCCTTTTTTTTAAACTATCTAATCACTGTATGAAATTGCAATTTTTTATTGAATATTGTGATAAAAATAATATTTTAGTTTTTTATAAGATAAAAAACCCATTTTTTCAAAAATTTTCTCATCTCGCATGAATAAAGGTCATCTTAGAATGACTAGCCTTCATGTATATAAATATAACCTTCACGGTGTTTGTGAAGAACCTCAAGTCATTGCACGTTTTGCAAAATATGATTAGATTTTGCATAACTTGCCAATAAATAATAGTTTTTAATAATTTAGGAAAAAAATTGAGCCGCCCTCTTTTCGAAATTTTCTAAGACTGCGCCTACATAAGCCATCTTCAAAATCGTACATTGGATTATCAAGCTATTCCAGATTGCATTGTGACAAACAGTGGCCTAAATTCATCAATTTATTACTTGCAATTTTATGTACTATAGTCGCATCACCTTCACAACATCTATGGTATATAGTTTTAAACAGGATACTGATGACGTATAATTCGATTACTATCAACTGAAATAATTCCCTGAGCATTTCTATCATATAATAAAATTGTAAAAATGTCTCTGATACCATATCTTGATTCTCTATGAAGGTGAACGCCCTAAATTTTATAAACGATTATTTTAAAGGAAGATGTTTTGGGTGAAATAGCAAGAGACAAAACTTATATTACATACAAATAATTGTAATAGACACTAAACAACACAAAATAAAAACTTTAAAAGCTTATGTACAGCTTAAAAATGGCAATCAAATTAACAGTTTATTTGCCAATAATTATGGGTAATCCATCGAAACACGGAATTCAAAACCAACCACCACTGCCAAATGTAATGGAGACTACATGGATGCGTACGGGATAGCAAAAGCGTTCCCAGTTATAATCTTCTGTATCCATTGAATAGGTGGCTGAGGAAGCTCACTGGCTTCCGGGGCAGCAGAATCAAATGAGGCCCCAGCATACTTATCTTCCAAAGTATTAGGTTGGAAAGATTTTGAATGATTAAATACGGCAGCGTTGTTATATTGCTTAAATGGCGAACTCTTATTAGGAATTTGGTTGTTAGCAAATTCCATTATCTAAAACAAATAATAATATCATATCACGTTGAAATCAAGTAAAATCAAATCTAATTTAAAAAATGTACAAAATTGTTAATTTTGTTTTTAATGTTGATTATAATGCAAAAATATTCAGCAATATTAATTCCTAAACATTTTAGGTAAACAATTGATTCAAATCCATATGTTAGAAAAAAATCACAATTTTTGAATGCATTAAATAGAGAATGTGGGCAAACTTTTAGAATAGAAGCAAAATTTCTAATAACACCAATTCAATGAGATTATCATCATAATTGAAAGTATATGTACCTTCTAGTGTTTTGCTGAATGAATAATGAAGCAACAAAAATTGTGATTTTGACCTATTGTCGCGTTTCTAGTGTTAATAGATTTCAGTATAGATAACCCTAGTTGTTAAATGATCTCTATCTAGAGTGATAGAATAATAGATAACTTTGCTTCTAGCTAAACACTAAAACTCTCATATAAATGGCAAACAAAATTAAAAAGTAAATAAGATTGGAAAGACAGATTAATTAGAACTCGCAATCCTGAATTAATTTTGCAAGTAAGGAATTCAATAAAACCGTGGATCCCATTTCCCCTTCATGCATTCGCATCAAATCTAACAAATCAAAACAAAGGATCTGTTTGAAACAAGCCTTTTATTTGAAATCAAACAAGCGTTGGAGGAAACAAAGCGAACCATATTTCTTATTACAGAAAAACCGAATATCACCTGACTGTGCTATAGTCTTAAATGTGATAGTATGTTATGAAGTAATCTACTTCTTCCATGGCTAGAGCAAATAATTTAGACAGTGTCTTCATTGGATTACGATTTTCTTTAAGCCTTTACAAAATACAGAATTACGTGAACTAATTTCGTAAACCTATGAATTTTATTGCAGCTTTGCAGTTTGCCAATCACTTGATCTGAGATTTAAGACAAGGATTGAAATATTCAACGGCCCCAAAAAATATATCACATTATTTTGTAACAATTCATAAGTAGGCAGTTTTTAAAAACTGAAGATTTTACCCTAAAAAATCCAAACACATTCAATGTGAGATAATTCAGCAATAATTTGAGTTATTGTAAATATAGCAAGGAGTGACTAGAATTTTATTTGCATTTAAACAGTCAAATGCAGTCACAATTGACAATAAAAAATATCACTCTGCACACAGTGTTAGAAGTTGAAAGATTTTAGGAATTTGCACATAGTTCATACATGATATTTTGATAACATGCATAAGAGAAAACACAACATATAAATTAGTTAAATTTGCGAATAAATTCACAGCAAATCTTTAAGGAAATGTGTAATAAAATTATATAAACTGCTGATCAATTATTTAAATGTATACATAAAATATGTGAAAAGATGACACCCAAGTTAGAAAGAAACTTAAGTAGCTAAATATAAATGAATATTGAATTTTCCTATCCATAGACGTCAATGTTTCTAACATGGTCAATTGCATTAACTTGTGTGACAGAGGTCAATTCTAGATCTCTGCTATTTTCGGACTTAAAAAATACATTTTCCGATAATGACATTGTCAAATATGCTGCTGACGCAATTATATTAACCCCATCTCAAAGTCTTCAATCATCAGAAAACGGCATTTGAGAACATTGCAAATGGGCTTCCGTTAATAACCACTCTGTTAATAAGGACAAATCCTCGCAGATGCTAGTGATCATAACCATTCTATTCCACATGAATTAAGGCTTGACTTGTAACATGTGTGCTTGGTATCACCATTGATTCTAACTTTAATTGAAATTCTCATGTTGCGAAAATGTGCAAAAATATCTGCTGCCTCAAATTGATTTTGTATGGGACAATTAGGACCAATTGCGAAGGAAGTTTTCCTTATATTTTTTATCATTATTTGAATCATGAACTATCTGCTTGTCTTCTAATTCCAATCATCAATATGTGACGCTCAAGTTTCTGAACATCTTGATGGAAAACTACCACCAGTTCTTCCTTGCTGCGTCAGTTCCGTAATAAGAGATTCACAGTAACGATTTATCAGATGCAATGGTCATACAAGAATTCTTATCCAATTTAAAATTAATTTCACTGATATTCTTTGCTCCTTACTAAAATACTGATTTTCATTGACCATACCCATGAACAGGAAAATAAATACTGCTCCCATTTTGTTTGTTAGACAGCAGTTCTCAAGCTTGCATGACCGATTCACAAAATTTATCAATTGTCAAAATAGTATTCACCCTTTGATTTCAAAAATTTAAATGTCCGCTAGAGGTATTCAAAACTTATTTCCAAAAATTTCAACGTCCCCTGGAGGTTGCTATTATGGATTTACAATATTCGGCCCAGGGCATCTTAAATAGACCTTTGTTTTAAGTTCACAATTCGTCTGCTTAAATCCCGAAATTCACCCCTGCGTAAATTTCACCTTCAATGAGAAAACCTTGTGTTAGATCAATGTTGGGCATGCTAGAAATTTTTAATAAAATGTATAGAATGAATTAGAAACATAAATTGACTTTAATAACAGTATAAGATTCTAACGTAATATATATATATATATATATATATATATATAA
>CABFPE010000537.1:163304-177932 GCA_900660155.1 Hofstenia miamia | reverse complement strand
TATATATATATATATATATATATATATATACCAAGGGGAAATTTTGGCGTGGATACGCTGTGATCACTTCACTCATAAATCCTTAATATGGCAGGAAATATTTTCTACTAAATTTGTGAAGATTTGCACAGCCATAAATAATAATTTCTATTTAACAATTCAAATTGTTGAATTGAAGGCAGTTAGGCGTTTAGGCAGCAAAAATGTGTTCATATGTTTATGTCACAAAGTACTATTGAGGCTGCAAATGAAATATAATAGGCAGATAGCAGGCATTTAACCTTAAACAGCGCAGTGTTATATAATAGATATAAGCCCTTTCTTCAGATTTTAAAAATGTTTTAAGCGCCTATGAGGCTCCTCTGTTATTGTAGATACTTGAGATAAAATTTATTCCTGTGTCTGAAGTCCATGCAAATAGTAACTTTTTCATTGAAAATTTTGTAAAAAACTTTTAAATTCTTGACAGCAGAGCGCGCATTTAAGGTAAAAACCAAAGCAGCGACAATTTCATATTGTGGCGTTTTTAGATTTTAGATAATGAAACTGTAAAAAAATTCGGTTTTACTTAAGGTATATTAAAACGAGCACTTTTTGATGTACGTCAACTGATGTTCCTTTACACTCTCATTTTGCAAGGTGGGTTGAAAAGACCATGTGGTCAGATGAATGTTACCAAAAACTGCGCAAATTAGTCAACACAAAATCCGGGATTTTCTCGTTCAATGTTTGTTAATTTAAACAATGTGACAGCTTGGAGGGGTGTATCCAAATATTGTATTATTCAACCCTTCATTTTTCAGTAACCGGTTAATGCTAAACGCTGCTGTGCAATTATTAATGATCACTTTTTCCATTTTAAAAAGAGCTCGAAAACTTAGTCCTACAATCTACATGCAAGATGGCATGTACACGTCTTTAATGAAGTTAATCTTGTTGCAACATTTTGGCGATGATTGCATTATTAACCGACACTTCTCCCAACTTTTGACCAACAATCAATTTCAAGCATTCCCCCCCCAAAACTACCGCAACAACTGTAGATAATTTGTTCAAATAACTAGAAGCTGTCGTGACAGAGAATAGTGATCACGTGAAACAAGATTCCTATGATGATTATGTTTCTACAAATTAAGTGTTTGTTGTTAAATATGTTAAATTTCCTTCTGTTAAAATTGTAAGCATTTTAAAAATGCATAATTTTATATTTTATATGCTCGATCAAATAATCCCTTAATTAATTCACTTTATGTGATATACTGCAAGAAGAGTTATATGGGATATATAATCGTGTTTCATATGAGGTGTTAAACTTATGAACACAAACATCTAAAAATATTTGTTTTGCTTTTAACTTATTTTGTGAATTGGACTTCTGAAATTTGATTAAGATATTCTAACATACCACTAAGCACTTTATATAGTTGTGAGAAAATTGATTATCCTAATTTTATGAGAACACCAGGTTGTTAAGATTAATTTTTTGCATTAGCAATTATCAATTTACATTCTCAGTTTGGAATTATTCAAAATTGGCATCAAATAAAAAATTACTATATTTTCTATATTTGAATAATATGCAAGTTGAATCAGGATCAAATGTGAATCGAATAAAATAAATGTACTCTACGGAAAGAGCTATCAAAACATAGTTTATACAAATAATGATTTTTTGAATATTAGACCGGTAGGATTGAAATAAAATTGCATAAATTCATAGTTTTCATGAACATTGTAATTATTAGAAAATTTTCAAAATGGGCTAATAATTAAAACTAATTTTAGCTAAATTTTGTGTAAAATTCTGTTTCTCTGGGTAAATATGATATTAATAATTCGGATGCTTAATCAACAGAAATTCGTCCAATTTTCAAAATTACGAATTTGATTAATTGCAAGGAAGAGGGTTGTAAATGAGATGAGAAACTGTAATTCAACATCACAGAAGTGGAATAATTCATTTTTCAATATTAGTGTCTCAAACGTTGGAAAAGTTCATGAAAACATTCCCAGACTTAGTTTGGTATTGTCAATTGCCTTAAAGAAGAAACGCTCACAAATAAATTCAAATACAAATAAAGTCTAATCAGGTTGCAGGTAGTAATTAAAATCTACAATATAATAAGTGATATCATCAAATTTCATTTTCACAGTATTATATAGTCGGTTCAATGATACGAGGTATAATTTTACTTTATATGCATGCATATTCCTACAAAATAAATCTTTTTCAATGAAACCAAATCAAACAATGATTGAACTAATTACTCCATATTTAAAATTATGTAATATACATATAATTAGCTAATTCAAAATTAAATTTTCTGCAAAACATGGTTAGAATCACCAGAAACACAAAAACAAAACGATTTTATGTTTGAAGTATTATTTTCTCAAGATCTGATGTAATAAAAAATATTGTCTTTATCACATCAATATATGAAATTTCTTATTAAACTCAATTGTGAACAAAGGCCATATTTCAGTTATGCTTCAAAATGTGCATATATCCTTTAATTAGATAAATACTAGCACTGCAATTAGTAATAATTTTAGCATTTAAGAAATATGTATTGTTTTGAATATATGCCCCTGAGAAGATTTAAATACTGCGAACCCTGGATCTTGTATTGCCCTAACGTATATTGCTTAGTAATAGATGCATATGTAGTTTAGAAATAACATTGTTTATATTATAAAATATATAATATTATATATTATAAAACGCGTGCGTATTACAAACTCAAACCACTAAATATTATATAGAATATATTTGAAATAGCTTTGGGTGACGGTAGTAAAGACATCTATTACTATTGGTAGTAAACCTATTTACACTAGGTCAAAATGACCTATAAGCATTTTTTGTTTACTTCATTATTCATTCAGCAAAAACGCCAGAAGGTACATATGTTTCTAAAATTGAGTTTCATTGAACTTTTTAGAAATTGTTTTTCTACTCCAAAATTTTCGCAATGAAAACATTGGATGTAAACTTATTTTCAAAGAGTAATAGCTGTTCTAGTCTTAAAACAATTAAAATTTTAATAGAAAAGTTTCATTTATATTGGCATTGCTGCTATTTAAACACTTTTTTCACAATTTTATTACAATTACAAATACTAAGAACAAAGATTTATTAACAATTCAATTAGAATATTTCAATTTCCTAAGATTGGAAAATATTTACAATACTGATAAATCATTGAAGCTGATCCATATTTATAAATATATGAAAAAATTGCATGCCAACACCATTTCAGTGGCAGAATAATCATATGAGTAAAAAATATTAACTCGAAAAATAATAGGAATTCTAATAAATATTACAGTAACAAGATCTATTTTTCTAAGAGAAATAATCGTTCAAATCCACACTATCAAAAATAATGAATTATTGCAATTGGTATTTTAAAGTGTTGAATATCTTTAAAATATAAAATCATAGCCCCATAAAGATCTTCAAATCAAGCTTGTGCTACTCAAGACAATCTCATATATTTATATTTTCAACAACTACATTGAATATAATAGGCACATGTATTTCATGTTGCACACCATGTAACATTAAATTTTCAAATTTAATATGAGTTTAATTATGATGACATTGGGGAGTTGTGAATCACAATATTTATTAAAATTCTAACAATGTTTGTGCAATATAATCTAAGTTTGAAAACTTCCAGCTAAATTATTCACTACATTGTTGAGTAATTACAGAGCTATACTTAGGCTGCAGATTTTCAATAAAAAATATCTTTCTTCTAAAACAGTGTTTCAAATAGTAGGCTGTAAATCCATTGCTACCATAGTGGGCTTGAATATCACGTCAGCATTAGATTTTTTAACAACAACAAATCTTACTAGTACATAGCAACATATATAAATTTTATGAAGTGTACATAGTGACATATATAATTTACTAAGCATGCATAGCAACATAGTATACCTATATATATATATATATATATATATAACTTATGCTTGAAATGGCTTTCCTTTTGATACAATATTAAATCAGTGCAAATGTCTATTAACTAACATTCAGTATTGTGAGATTAATGGTATGAATAATATTTCACAGATGCATCATATTCTAGGAAGCAGCACTCAGACAGGGAAAAGCTCCACAAATTGAAGTATTTTTTTACATTTGTTGAGGCTTGCCAGATAAATTTAAGATGATGTTTGAAGTATTTTTGCTCATTTCTCTTGCCTTTTGAGCCTTTTTCTCATTGGAAAAATTTTAATTTGGACATTATTTTGGTGTATCCTTTGAACTTGGTATCAAGTGAATTGTGATTTAATAAAAGAATTTCATTTCTGTTTTGTACTGCAGCATGTATTGTATTTAATTATATATCTCTTTAACTTTACAGCTAAAATAGCAATATTAGTTGCTTTCTTAGTTGTATTGTTTGGGGTTGGGGTTAGGGTTAGGGTTAGGGTTTTTTTTGTTGAAATTTTTGCAATTTTCATTATGGAGACACAATCAAAAAATTAGAATCACATATCAAAACTGCGCATTTGGTGTAAAAAATCTTATTCATAACTCATTATATAAAAAGTTATTAAAGAAAATATCTTTTCTGAAAAATTTGACCAGCTCTGGCCAGCTTAATTCAACCAATATTTATTTCACAGCTAAACATTCTGAGAAACAAATTTTTTCATTGAAATTTTCTATTTAAAAATTTAAATGGAGCTGTGATATTATCTAAAGGCCAACTTGGGTTTTCAAAATTAATTTTTTTTAATAAAAATTATGGCTGTTTGAATTTTTGTCTTGAAATTTCAAAACAATTCTGATCAAAATTCATATATTTAGTGTGAAAAAACAAAAACAAAAATTTCAAAAAAAAATATTTTTCAAATAAATGGTATAAAAAATTTAAAAATCCAGGCTTATTAAAAAATTTATATAAATTTCTAATGTTGGGAATTTGAAAAAACTTTTAATTTTTAAATTCCATTGCCAATTTTTTGTGTGAGCTCTCTCCAAATATCATCACTGACAACAAAAAATTATTTTCTTGCTAGAGGGCACAATTTTGACATGATTAGGCTTGTAAGAGACTTAAAACTTTCAACTTGCAGATTTCTATAAGCATGCAAAATTTCATGTTGATAGCTGCAATATTGATAAGTCAATTGGCAAAAATGTATTTTTTGAGAAATTTAAAGGAAGTATATAAAGCAACTAACATTGTTTAGCAAGTGAGATCCTAGAATATAACATGAAATTTGATTGTATTACAACTATTCTAAAAGTGCTTAAAGTATAATTCAAAGAAGTTAAACAATAAATCACTTATTCATTCAATGAATTGATTTTAATATTACCAACTGGGCATTCACTAGGAATAATTACCTTTACATAAATCATTTTGATTCAGCTTTAGCATTTGTTTTTCTAAGTTTATTATATGCAAATGTGACTATAATGCAAACAAATAAAAACTGCTTTTACAAATGTAGCCTACAGAGAAAGATGTTTGGTCTGCAACATCAATCATGATGTTGGGAATTTGATGAAAAAATATTACTAATCCCAAAAGTTTTAATTGCCTAGGATTGCATCTATCTTAAATAACTTAATATATATCATATAAAATTGTGTAGCTCATACTTGATACTAATTTGAGAAGCTAAAACAAAGATGCTATGAAGTAAATGAATACTCATACAAAATGTATCTTAACAAATCTCAGATAAAATATGCAAACTTGAACATATAATAATCAAAATACCAACTAAGTAGAATTTAGAAAATATTGTAATGGCATTGTTCTTACACTGCTAGATAGAGTCATGTCTTCCTTCAAATTTACAGTGACAGTCAACAACCTACATTATTACAAAGCATTTGCTAATGTTAGGAATGACATGGCTCAGTGCTAGACTTGTCTATTTCTCATACAAAAACTACTCTATTTAAATTTTGTCTCTTGTCTTCATTGGTGGCTTACTTCACAAACATGGCTGCTATGAGAAGAAGAAATAAAAAAAGTGTGAACAGGTTTGTGTTGGTTGATATGTTTTAATTGTAACCTCATCTTAAAGATAGTTATAATCCAATTTATCCTCTTAGTGTTGAACTATATTTTACTGTGTTTACTTAACAGTGTATTTGTCAGTTATGAATAAATTATCTAAGTTAGTTATACTTTATGATACTAATAGTATATAAAATAGTTTTTTTGTTTAAATTTAACCTTAAAGGAGTAGTTGTTAATCTAAGTTATTTAATAAAATTAAAAAAAGATTTTAATACAGTTTCTCAATCATAGTTGCTGGCTTATTTAAGAATTTATCTTAAATTCAAACTATGATTGCTGACTGCTTTATCAAATATATCATTTCAATGACTAAGTAAATCTTATTTTACTAATTTAGTAAGATGAAAGTTCAAGTAAGGGATTCTTAACCATTTAATTAACAACCAATCTACAGACTTTAACTAACCTAGGAGTTAAATGTTTAATAGTTCAAGGAAAATATTAAATGAAATAATTTATTTCTTCATTTGAGTAAAGTTGTATTCACAGCAAGGAATACATAAGGAATGATAAATGTTACATATAAATAAATTTTGATTAGCATTACTAACAATTTAGGCTAGATTCATTATGTGCTAAAACCAATCATAGTGCAAGTGAACAAAATGTCTAATGATTTAAACTAGAATGAGCTTTGTCCACAACATAAGTCATGACACTGGGAATTCAGCAAAATTTTTACTCATCCCAAACATCTATGATATTTAAGCTTGAATATATTGTAGAATTGCGGGCTGTAACTATACTAGAAAACTATTTGACTCTGCAGATGGTTTAACATAGAAATGTGACAGCCCCAATTCTGAGAAAACAATTAAAGAGAAAACTGATATAAACATTGGTAATTCATCCAAGTAATCAATACTTTAGGTAACTGCAAGATGACCAACTCACATGGATTCCAGCTGAGGCATGGTGCTACCCAATTTGTCTCACTTATTAATTTCTATCTCATAGACAAAATAAACATCTCATTTTCATTGTTAGTTCTCAGCTCACTAAATAATAGTCTGTAATTGCCAGACATTTGTGCTAGCCAATGGCATGGTATCATCACAGTGTCATAAAATATAAGTGCATGTACGTGGTGAAGATCAAACGAAAGTTTTATTATTTCCTTATGTGTAACTGTATCCATAACTTAATAGGTCCACAATTTGGGCTGGTAAGATCTGTTGATCTCCAGGAGCTACGTGTCGCCCTGTACTTTGAGAAAGCACTCCCAAATTGTCGCTGAACTTAAGCAATTATTTTCATAATCAAAAAATACTAATAAGAAATAACGGAGGAGAAAGTGAACAGTAATTGAAGCTAGATAAAATCTATTAACCTTTTCTAACATTGTTTCTCAATTTATACACCTTCAAAATAATAAATAATTACCTGTCTTTGTTTACAACTACAGTTAATCATTAGCTATTCATGTCATTGATTTTTCCCTCGCAAATTAAATTTGAGCAACACGTTTAGCACCATTGAGGGGACATAACTAGCTTTTGTAAACCTAAGCTCGTAATTAATCTTACATCATAATGACGTTAATACAATCAAAAATAAATGAATAATAATCACGAAAATTCCCCAAGTGACTCTACACACCATCTCTTTGAGGATTGTTGTGTTTGGGTAAAAGAATGTAAAAACTTTCCTGAGGCTCCTTGTGTTTGCCACATCCTTATAGAAGAAGCTTATATTCTCCCTTACCTCTTCTTCTGTTATTGTCATTTGATCATTCTTATTTAACCTCATCATCATCACTATTTCCACTCTTTTTGTGACATCATAGAAGTGGTATTTCTTATCCCATAAGTCCAGCCATACTACATCATTCACTCCCAAAAAAACAACATAATCACTTTTGTTGTTTGTTTATCTATCTCATCTTGCAGTTATTTCAACTGTTCATGTATTGGTTTTCCTTGTGTATATAGTTGGTAAGGAGTTATCACTCCCTCAACATATACCCTTTCTTTGTTATCATTATTGAGTAGTATTTCTTTTGTCTTTTTGTAATCATCACTTTCAACTATTGCTTTTGCTCCTTCCTTTGTATTTATGTAGGTTTTGTATTCATGTAGGAAGGCTTTAGTGATTTTTACATACCATCAGGATTGAAACAGTCTGTGGTGGGGTACAGATAAGGGTTTTCATTTTTACTTGTCTCTCTATTTCTTTGTAATCTTCCAATGTTGTTGGCGCTGTTGCCAGTCTAATTGTGGCTGGGTAATTCATTTTACTCTCTTTTAGTGTTTCCCAGAAGATTTGTGTTAACCCTCTTCTGCTCATTCTTGTCTGAATTGTCTCATTCACTTTCAATTTTGATGTAATACATTCAATGTCCACTGACAACTGATTGCATGGTTTTAACATTTCCTTGAGTTCTGTTTTTGTAAATGCTTCTGTGAACATTAATTTCATAGATTTGACTGTCTGTTCTTCCTTCACATACTGATAGTTTCTGGAGCAAATTTCCTCTTTTTCTTAGTTATTTTTATCTTGACCAGGAATCTTTCTTTGTCTGTGCAGATCCATTCTATTGTATGTTCTGGTGTAGAAGCTCCCCATTTCTCTATATTTATCCTGTTGATTTGCTGTTGTGTCTTTGGGGATAATATCAATTGTGTTGATGTTAACAGTTCTTCCTCTTCTAAAATCTCCTTTTGTGTTTTGGTTGTCATTTCACAGACTTCAACAGGTTCCATTATTCCTTCCCTGTGCATCATCTCTGCACTTTTTATTATCTTGACAAATGTGCAGTAAGGGCTCTCTTTCTCATACTTCTTCATGTCCCGTTCTAATGTTTGTTGTATATTTTTGCTCCTCATTGTGCTTGTGATTTCTTTAGTGTCTATTATTTTTCTTTGTTGTTAGCCATGGTTTGGTCTCAACCTGCCTTAGTCGCGTTTTGGAGGTAGCACTCCACATATAATTTCTCATGGGTTCAATTAGTATTGTTAACTCTTCTGGTGCAATTCCCATTATGTTTGCTATGTCTACTGTCAACATACTTCCCATTGGACTCCTGTTAACAATTAGTTTGCTTATAAATTTCTCAATCTCTTGCATTGGCTTTTCGATTTTGTCAGGGGATGTTAACCTTTCTATGTGGCCTTTCAGCAACCAGTTTTTGGTATGTGTGTTTACTGGGGACAATGCTATCTCTAACTTCTTTGCTTTCATTAGTTTATGTCAACTTGATCTTGAGATCAGTAGCCTTAGTTCCTGCTCTTGCATTGTAAATATTGCCAACAACCATGCCAAAGTTCTGAATCTGACTTCTGGGGTGTTTTTCTTTTCAAATATTATGTTTTTAAAATCCTTGTGGAATTCAGCTCATACACTCTATTGATTTCAGTGAGTGCTACCTCAACTGTCTTGTGATATTGTTTCAACAGGGCCTCAATGTGTATTTCTGGCCATGCCTCTTTCATTTTATTTTGTAACTTCATTTGGTTCCATATCTCTTGTATCTTCTTTATATGTTCTTGCCTTTGTGTGAGGTTGCATTTGATAAATAGCATATTTGCTTTTGTAACACCCTCTGCATCAGTCATCATCTCTATCATTTTTATTTGTTTGTATAAATCTATCACTATACAAGGATGTACCATCAGTCTACAATAGGCTACCCAATAATTGATTTGCAAATCCAGGCATATCAGTTTTGCTACTCTTGTTTCTGTTGTTATCTTTTCTCACAGGAACATGTTTACTACTTGCATTTGTAACTTGCCCAGGAACAGTGGTAATTCTTCAAATGTGGTTCATCTGATGATCACTATTCTTATGCCCTGCACTCTTGTCATCTTAGCATTTGGTCTAGTTGTTTTTCTAGATTTTTCTTGTATTCTTTGTCTTTCAAAATGTGGATAATTGTTAGGTTGTCTTTGTCAATGTTGATCTCTGGAATCCATGTGATTTGTTCAAATATATGCCATTATTCCTTGGACTGTTTCCAATGTGAAGTTTTCGTCAAATGTAACATGAACCATACTACACATGTATGGCCTTTCTACTGTCTCATCTAATTCTCATTGATAGCTTATTATCATATTGACCATAGGTCTTTTCTGTGCGTCTAGTACTATGGGTAAATTGCTATCTTTCATATATGGCTATTTGTCTCTGGTAACAATTTCTGGTATGCATTGATTCTCATTTTTAATGTCCCCATAAAGTAGGAGTGCAGGGTTTCCCCGTCTATTTTCAACATTCTCCTTTCTCTTTCTTTTGAGTGTACTGTTCTTTCTGATGTGCTTTTGGAGGGAGTGTGTAGCTGTGTAATCTGTGATGGTCTACTGTTGCTCAGCTCACCCTTGAGTGAGTCCTTGCTGATGGTTTCCACTGATTTGCCCTCAAATCAGCTCACAGTTGATGCTTTCAGCAATTGACAAGCTGTGGGTTCTGTCAATATGTCAGCCTCAAATCACTATCATATATGCACAGTTCTTTGCCCACTTCCACCTTCCCCTGGAACTCTGCTTGTCACACTGCCCTTGAATCAGCAAGGTGGACCAGAGTGAAAATTGAGCTGCTTGTCACCAGCTCTCTGTGTGCCCTCGAATTGGCAGTGCAGATCTCTGGGGGTGTTCACTGGTTTTCTGCATGTCCTTGAATCAGAGGTGCAGATCTCCAGTGGGAGAGGCATTATGTCTTTTTGTCTCCCTGCCCTCAAATTAGCATTGGGAACTAATCAGATGCCTTCTCACTCTGCACATCTGATTAGTCATTGGTTGGTTCTTGTCCCTTCTGTCTTCTGTTGGACACCTGGTTCAAGATCCCCTTTGAATTCTCCTCTGTGGGTTTGATGTTGTCATCTTCTCAGCTCTCTGGTTTCAGTACAGTCTCTTCCTCAATGGCTGTTGCATCTTGTTCAGTTGTCCTAAATTCAGAAAGTAAGTTTATATCCCATATTTCCAGGTCATATATATTTTTATCTCTTGCTTCATGCCTTGGCTGCACTCTCTCTGATACATTTTTGTTGCTTATATTTGCTTCAAATTCTTCATCAAAGCCTTCCTCCAGCACACTATCTAATTTGCTCATGTCATATACAATTTTATTACCATTAATACGACTTATTTTAAACTCACATTTTCATCTAATATTGATTCTTCAATATCTGCTGTTGCTCACTTTAGGTTCTGGAAATGTAACAATCTATCATTATTTAACATGTATGCATTATTTGGTAGTACTTGTGTTATTTTATATGGAACTGACCAAATGGTTTTTAATTTACAGACCTGGTTTGTGTCAGTTAATTTCATCAGTGTAAATGCATAAACTGTGTCGCCTATCTTGTGTGTGTGCCTGTAAATTTTTTTATTGTAATTTTACTGTTGTCTCATGGCAGATTTCTTTGCTATTATTCAATTTTTCTACTGTAGGCAAAGTATTGCATCAATAGTGGTGTCACTGCCTCTCTTCCAAACATGGCCTTGAAAGGTGTTATTCCAGTTGTCAAATGCACAGAGGTATTGTAAAAATACTCAATCATTTCAATTACTTCTCTCCATTTACAACTCCCTATCCTCAAAGTTGTGACTCTTATCAACTTTATCAATGTCCTATTCAATACCTCCACTGCACCATTTGCTTGTGGGTGGTATGCTGTTGCTCTTTCACTCATTACTTCTAGTAAATGTGTCATCTCTTGAAATAGGTTGCTTTCAAATTGTGGCCCCTTATTGGTGATTATCATCTCCATTGGCCCAATATTTATGATCCATTTCTTCATAACTATGTTGGCAGTCATTTCCACTGTCATATTTTTCATTAGGGTTAACATGGTGTATTTGGTGAAATTGTCCACCATCACTAATAGTTACTGATACCCTTCCTCATCTTTGGACAACATTTCTAGATCTATATGTACAATCTCATTAGGTTGTTTCACTGTGATCTTTTCTAGTGGTGCTCTCTGCATTGGAAAATGCTGCTCATTATGAAGGAGACACTTTGTGCATTTATTAATTATCTTGTCTGTCACTTTCCTTATTGCCATTGTGAAGAACCTTACATTAAAAGTACCCTCCATTTGCATGATGCCTAGGTGGACCTTCTTGTGGATTTTCCTCACCAATTCACATTTATAGTATTCTGGTATGGTGATTCTGTTGTTTTGTTCTTCCACATATAGGAGTCCATTCTTGTTTTTCTTCCATCTGTACCTCTTGTAATAACTCACAGTTAGCTTTGATAGTTTCAAGCCTGGTTCCTGCAACTTCTTTATAATTTCACTTAATATCACATTGTCTCTGTTTTTCTATGATCTCTGACTCTGATATTTCTTCCTTTATTGCAATTGGTAGCACTGCTTGCCCCTTTTTGTTGATGTTCATTTCTGGCAGCCTCCTGTACTCCATGTGTGGCAGGAATTGAAACTGTTTTTTCTCTCTGTCTTCTTTGGTTGCATCTCTCTGATATTCAAGAAGTGTGGTCCAGAAGTTGGCATTCATATGCATTGTTCCTCTTCAGTGTTTGATTGTGAAGGTAAACTTGTTCAGGTATTCAATCCATCTTGACACTATGCCTGATTTGTCTCCTGAAAACTTCTTAAGCCATGCCAATCTGCTGTTGTCTGTATGGACCCTGAACTGCTGGCCTATTAAGAAGTGCCTAAATTTCTTAATGCTCTCAATCAGCACAGCATCTCTAACTTTGTTGACCCGTAGTTTTCTTCACTTGGTTGTAACTTGCAGCTAAAGAACTGTATGGGTACCTCCTTGCCATTCTTCAATTGTCCCAATGTTGCTCTGATTGCTACCTTGCTGGCGTCACTGTCCAATATAAATGTTTCATTGTAATTGGGCATGTTCAATGATGGCAACTTTGCTAGTTCTTCTTTTATCTTGTCTAGCTCCTCCTTCTCCTGCCATGTCCATATAAATAGTACTGACTTTCTCATCAGCTGCATCATCTTGGCAGTCTTCCCAGCAATGTTGGGAATAAACGTGCCATAGTAGTTGAAGAAACTGATTATTCTTTGAATATCCTTCTTGTTGTTTGGTTTCTCTATTCTTCTGATCATGTCTCTTGCTTTGTCCTTCATGCATATCCGCCCTTTTTCAATTACTCATCATAGAAATATGATCTTTTCCTTCAATATGTCACATTTATTTCCATTAATTCTCAGGCCTGCTTTCTGCAAGATTGATAATGTTTGCTCCAGTTTCTCCAGGTGTTCCTTGATCATGTCACTAGTTACTATGACATTTACTCCATCCTCCATCTTGTGTTTCTTATTTTTTAGCACTTTCATTATATATCTTTGAAATGTTGCCAGTGCATTACATATGCTGAACGCCATGTATATCCATTTGTACAGTCCATATGGAGTTATAATGCTGTCTTTTCTATGTCTTCTTGTTCCATTTGCTCTGGTACACACCTCACTGGCAACTTTGTCAGCTTGTTTGTTGTTGTAATGATCCTGTGTGTTTCACCTATCAGTTGTCCCACACTTATTTCTCTGTAATTGAATATCTATTTGTGTCTTTCTAGCACCTCTCACAGTTGTTGTAATTGTGTCCTCTTCAAATGTTGGTACTCCTCCTCCACTAGTTTGGGTATCTTAAACTGGTCTTCTTCTTCTGCTTTCATCCCTCTGCCCTTGAGTCAGCTGTGGGGAGTACTCACTACATTGATGGTTTTCATCCACTTGCCCTCAAGTCAGCAGTGTGGAGTACCTCCAGTTTTCATTTGTAAGTCCTCAAGTCGACCATACAAACTACTTTGCTCATCAATGTCTTCCATTGTCTCCAGATAGTTTTGATGCTAGATTTGACATATTGTCCAAATATGCATATGTTTGTTTTCTTCACATTGATATTGTGATTTGTTGCATTCAGTATTGGCACTTTCCCTTTTCCATTCTTTATCACTCACATGCTTGATGGCATTGATACTCTTTTTGAATTTATCCCTTTGCTGTTGTAGATCATTATATCTGCTGTTATTGACTCTTTTGTTTTAACTCTGTGCATTCTCCATTGATATGGGTGCAGTTTTATATCTTCATCTAATTTCAACACTATTGTTGATAGCTTTCCTTCTTGCTCTTTGATTTTGATTTCCTCTTCTCTTGTAGAGTCGCTCGGGGAACTTTGTGCTTTTTATATCTTTTGATTTCAATTTAAATCCACTGTATTTTGACGTCACTATGACGTTTCTAGTTATTTTCAAGATTAGTTTTGTTGCTACTAGTTTTGTGTCCCCTCGTCGGTGCTTTTGTTTTGCTCAAATTTAATTTACGACTGAAAATTATTACAAGCATGTTAAACTACGTTGAATATCAATTATTGTAAACAAAAGCAGGTAAAACTGAATCTTTTTGTATATAAACTGAGATCACTGTAGCGAATGTTCAATAGACTTTGTCTACTCGTAACTACTGCTTTTACAGTTGTATCTTTTATTTTTCTATTATTTAAATGAAATCTATTGCTTAAGATCAGCGACAATTTGGGAGTGCTTTCATTAGCACGGGGCGACAAGTTGCTTCTGGGGATCTTTCAATCTTTCCAGTCTGAATTGTGGTTCATTAAGTTACATATATGGTTACGTG
>CABFPE010000537.1:151326-161341 GCA_900660155.1 Hofstenia miamia | reverse complement strand
TGCAATGATAAGATCTAACACTGTGATGATACCATGCGCTTGGCTAGCACGAATATCTGGCAATTACAGATTATTTAATAGTTAGCTGAGAGATAACAATGAAAATGAGAATTAAGTTCTTGAAGTGAGATAGAAATTAAACAAGTGAGACAGATAGGGTAGCACCAGTCAATAGGTTAAGCACCTTACTTCTGGAAGCTCTGCTTCGGCTGGAAGCCATAGGAATTGGTCATCTCGGTTCTTATCTAAAAGTAGTTCTGTTACTTGGATGAATTACCAATGTTACATCTGTAAACGTTATAAGTTCTAATCTAAACTGTTTCTTGGAATCGTGGCTGTACTGAACACTAATTAAACCTTCTGCAGAGTCAATCGAGTTTCTAGCTAAGTCTTACCAGCCACCGATTCTACAGCAGTAGGTGGAGAGTAGGACCTGAGACTATTCATTGAGCAGCTATAACCATTTCCATTGCTAATTATCCTTCCCATTCTTTTAATTCAGCATACTGAGGTTCATGGGAGAGTTGCATTAAGACCTCTCTTTGTG
Source organism: Hofstenia miamia (assembly GCA_900660155.1). Taxonomy (NCBI): domain Eukaryota; kingdom Metazoa; phylum Xenacoelomorpha; order Acoela; family Hofsteniidae; genus Hofstenia; species Hofstenia miamia. The sequence continues at coordinate 160,794 of CABFPE010000537.1, read as the reverse complement.
TAACAATTTCATCTTTTAACTTGAAGTAGTGTATTGCAGGCAATCTATTGCTGATGGGACAATTCTTTCTTAAATTGTTTAAATGGCTAGTGAATGTATCATGAAATCTCTCATAAAGGTGAAATCCTTTCAGGGCAATCATTAAGGTCATTAATGCGTCCATGTCAGACATATGAGCATCCTCAGATCTAATAGTGGTGTCTGGGTAAAAGTGTTCAAACACATCTCTTAATGACCCCATGCAGGTTGCATGATCCATAAATAAGGAACAGAACTCTTGCACCTGACCTAGCGGCATCTCGTCAGGATTGGAAACATCAGCTCAAAGCATGATGATTATTTCAATCCTTTTTGTTACATCATAATATCTTGTGGTAGTTTCTACGTTGTTGATCTACATCAGATCGCCAGCAGCTTGAAAGAGAATTAACACCAGGGGTCAGTAGTTCATAAAGTTTCATGTATCTTCCTTAGTTGCTCATTAATTGCAGTTCCTCTATTAAAAATGTCATGAATAGTCAACTTTCCATCAATAAAGATTCTTTCCTTGTTATCACTTGCCAGTAACTTTTCACATACTAACCTGTATTCATCAGTTTTAATCAGTTTATTTGCCTCAGCACTAGTGCTCATGAAGTTTAATCTATCAGGCAGGTGAGCTGCAACTTTCTTTTTGTTTTTCTTTACTCGCCATTTAGGTTGAATTAGTGGAGTCTCAACACATGGAGGGGGAATGCATAATAAATTTTCCTTCCGAATATTGTGTTCCAAATCTGCAAACGGAGATTTCATTTGTCCCAATCATACCAGGATAGTTGATCTGAGCATGCTTAATGGTATCCCAAAATCAGTTTCTTAATCCATGTTTTCGTAATTCCTCAATCTGTTTGCTAGATATCTTAATTTGGGCAGTAGTGCATTCTATGTCCAGAGCTACTTGTTGCCCTGGGGATTGTAGAATGACCAATTCCTCTTTAGTAAACATCTCGGCTAAACACCACTTCATCATTCCAAGAACATCCTTTTCACTATTTCCCACTAGTACTCTCTTTTGAGTTAGTAAATCTTTATCAAAGTCAGAAGGGTCATGCTTGAGCATGAGAATCCTCTCATTTTCAGTGATTGACCATTGAGGAGTAGGACGAGGTGATCCACCAAATTTCTCTCAATTAACTTTCTCAATATGGTCATGGATTTGAGGAAGTAACCAATAATTCTTCTTCTCTAAAAAACTGTTTGAGGGTCTTCATGATCTGTTCAAATATAGTGATAGGAATTATCTTTCCTTCTTTCTCCACATGTCTGGCTAATTCCACAAACTTTCCATAGCCACACTCTGGAAAGGATATCCTGTGTGCATCAAAGAAATTTTCATTCCCAAAAGGTTGCTAATCAAGATTATTGACATTTTTCCTGTCCCCCCACATAGTAGCAAGATGAGGATGGTGTCAATGCTGTCTGCTCTCCTAATTGTGGAGCTACATGTTGCCCACATGGGATAGGACTCTGCTCAGCACCTTCATGTCGTCCTCATTTGTTTTCACGTGCCTCATCAAGCAAAGATCCGTGTCTCCCATGCCTAGATGAGGATGTGTCATCATGTCCGCTAACCTCCATTTTCCTTCTCACTCATCGACGGGGTGGAGGAGCTGGTGACTCACGTTTTTTCTTCCCTATTGGTATCATTCCTAAACATATCTATAAGGTTAAGGTCTAAAATATTGGGATCATAAGTTTGATTGTCTCTGGCTCACCTTGAAGGCAACACTTGTGAGCCACAATTATATACAATATCAGGTTCAAAATCAGTATCATAAAAATCTTCCTCAGCAAATTCGGTTAAATTATCGTAAGTTGCAAATTCATTGATACCATTATCAATTAATGTAAATTCATTAATGTCATCAATGATTACATTCTCAATGTCTTTAATTGTTCATTTCAGTCTCTGAAAATGTACAGTTTTACTGTTATTAAGTGTATATGTGTTGTGGTCAAGCACTTTCTCAGTAAATGGTCCTTGCCAATGATTGGCTAATTTCCATACTTGATTGTGATCAGTTGTTACACGAGGTAGATATGCAAATACTTTATCTCCTCATTGATGTGATTCGCCATATAATTTTTTATTAAACATTCTCTTTTGTCTAATACAAGATTGACTAGTGTTGTGACAGATAGTTAAGTGAATCTGCTGCATATCATGTAACAACTGATTTACATATTTCTCTAAGGTAATTTCTGAGTAATTAGGATACATCATTGATAACGAGGTTAATGCTTCATGGCTGAACATAGCTTTAAACAGACTGACCCCAGTTGTAGAATGGACTGATGTATTATAAAAAGAACTTGATACATTCTATTACCTGCCGCCAATTTTTCCCTGCTGCTCATGATAAAGCCACCCTGATTAATTTGATCAGAGTTCTGTTTAGCTGTTCCACTAAACCATTGGCTTGAGGGTGATACACAGTAGTAAAATCATGTATTATCTCTAATTCAGACATAAGGGTTTTCATCAAATTACTTTCGAACTGTCGACCATGATCTGAGATAAGCCAAGACATGGGGCCATATTTTAAAATCCATTCTTTCACTATCTTATGAGCTACTCTTTCAGCATGTGTGCTATCCATTGGAATTATTATAGCGTATTTAGTAAAATGATCTACTATCACTAGAAGATATTGAAATCCTGAGATAATTGCTCTAGGTCCATATGCACAATTTCATTGGGAATAGTGGCAACACAGCACTCTAATTCAGCCCGTTGTTCTGGGAAATGAGAGGAGTTATTCAACAGACACTTGCCACATTTATCTATTACATCCTGAACTGTTGATCTAATCCCAATGGTAACATACTGAGAGTTAAATGTCTTTTCAGTTTGCATAATTCCTAAATGTCCCCTTTCATGAACCCTTCTCACGAGATCCCTTTTAAAATATTCAGGAATAGCAAGGCGATTATTCCAACTTTTCACGTATAGTAGTCCTTTCTCTGTCATTGTCCAGTTATATTGATTGTAATACCTAATCGGAGTCAGTGAAAGGGGAAAGAAGGGGTCCTTCATCCTTTTCATAATATTAGCGAGTATCAGATAATTTTGTTGATGTTTAATGATTTCTTCTTCAGATATCTCTTCTCAGATTAAGATTGGCAAAATTTCTTTACCATTTTGGTCAGCATTTATTTCGGGAATCAACTCATATTCAGTGTGTGGTATAAATCTGAATGGGATCTTCTCCCCAGCTGGCTTTTTTAGATCTCTTTTGTAGCTTGGCAATGCTGTCCAATAGTCAGCATTCAGATGTAAACGTCCAGGGCAATGTTTTATTGAAAAAGAAAAATCATTGAGATATTCTATCCATCTAGCTACTATATTGGACTTATCTCCTGAGAATTTTTTAAGCCAGGCTAGTGCGCTGTTGTCAGTGCGCACAATGAACTTGCGACCTAAGATAAAATATCAAAATTTCTTGAGCGACTCCACTAATGCTAACATCTTGCATTTGGTCACACAGTAATTTTTCTCAGCAGCTCATAATTTCCTACTAAAATATTGAACCAGGCTTTCAACTCCATGTATCTCTTGGCTCAACACGCTACTAATGGCGAAAGCACTTGCATCGCAGTCTACAATGAAATCCTTGGTATAATCTGGGGTATTTAACGATGGTATCTTTTTAAGCTTGGTTTTAATTCCTTCTAGTGCTTCCTGCTCAGTCCATGTCCATTTGAATTCGTGAGATTTTTTAAGTAGTTGAGAGATGGATTTTGTTTTCTCAGCCAAATCTGGGACAAACATTCCATAGTAATTTAAGAATCCCATTAGTCTGTGCACATCTTTTCTGCTTCTGGGTGTCCCAATTTTTTCTAAAAACTGCTTTGCATTGGTTTTTATTGAGATCTTTCCGTGTTCTATTACTCTGCCCAAGAACGTGACTTTAATCTGTGCCAAAGAACATTTATTACCATTCACTTAAAGTCTGGCTTTCTGCAACAATTCCAAGGTCTGATTTAGTTTCTCAAGATGTTCATCAAAAGTGTTGCTTGCTACAAGAATATCATCAATATATGCTGAAATCCCAGGTTCAAGAATGTTGGACTTGTTGGTCAATATTTTGGTGTTATAATGCTGAAAAGTTGCTGGGCATTGCACAACCCGAAGGCCATATATTTCCATTCATAAAGTCCGTAGGGTGTAATGAATGCGGTTTTTGGAATGTCGGACAGAGGCATTGGTACTTGCCAATAGGCTTTACATAAATCAAGGCAGGAAAAGAATTTATATCTACTGGCATTGTAAAAAGGTTCCTCGATTCTAGGCAATGGATAAGCATCTTTGATCGTGACATTGTTCAATTTTCTAAAGTCAATACATAGTCTGTACTTTTCCCCTTGCTGAATAAACATGGTTGGGGCAGTGTAGGGACTATTGCTTCCCTGAATTATTCCACTCTTGATTAGATCCTTCAGAATTTTCTCATATTCCAATTTGAGGTTTTCTGGAACCCTGTGGACAGGTAATTGAATCAGCTTATCCTGCTTTACCTCAATCGCATGTTCTTCTCCAATTGCTTGCCCCACACTTATTGTACCATAATTAAAAACTTCACTCTTACTCTGAAGTATTGAAATGAGTGATCTCTTCTCTGTATCATTTAGATGTGAGTGGGTTTTGTTATTTACAGTAGGGATCTTAACACTAGACAACTCTTCTAGATCATGAATGGTGGTACATATAGATAAGCAGGAGGTCTCAACACTCTCAACCTGAACTGGTACTCCTATTATCTGTAGATCTGATTCATTAAATCACACCAGATGTGTTGATCCATTAAGAATGGTGGGGGACTATTGCTTCCCTGAATTATTCCACTCTTGATTAGATCCTTCAGAATTTTCTCATATTCCAATTTGAGGTTTTCTGGAACCCTGTGGACAGGTAATTGAATCAGCTTATCCTGCTTTACCTCAATCGCATGTTCTTCTCCAATTGCTTGCCCCACACTTATTGTACCATAATTAAAAACTTCACTCTTACTCTGAAGTATTGAAATGAGTGATCTCTTCTCTGTATCATTTAGATGTGAGTGGGTTTTGTTATTTACAGTAGGGATCTTAACACTAGACAACTCTTCTAGATCATGAATGGTGGTACATATAGATAAGCAGGAGGTCTCAACACTCTCAACCTGAACTGGTACTCCTATTATCTGTAGATCTGATTCATTAAATCACACCAGATGTGTTGATCCATTAAGAATGGTGACATAGGTCTTTCCTGAACTTACTTTACATAGATCGGGTGAAAAAGAGATGCCTTTAATATATTTGCCTCTTTGGCCCACTATCATCATGTCTCCATTCATCTCTGAATTTGAAAACACAGCTACTCAGGTCCAATGCTTAGCTTCTAAGTGGACAGGCTCATCTAAATTGAACACAACTTCTCATTATGGGATCGTAGCTAACTGTGCGGCGTCTTGATCCTTTATAGATATTGTATTATTTTTATACTCAATCACACATGAGTTTCTCTCTAGAAAGTCATTTCCCAAAATCAAATCATAGGGGAGTTGATGATTTTCTGAATCAATGACAATGAGATCTACTTCGAATTGTTCAGCACGAATCTTTAACATGGCATTTCGTAACTTCCCTTTCAATGAAATTAAATTTCCTGACACATCAATGAGTATAATATCGGATGAGGGATTTACTGAATCACGGTAAAGCAAATGTCTTTACAACATTCATCACTTATGATTGAAGCAGCAGCTCCAATGTCAATTGTAGCATTAATAATTCGTCCATTCATTTCCACAGGAATCAGGTTTTTCCTTATCAGATTAGTGATAACCAATTCATCCCATGCATGGTTTAAAGGAGTCGGCACTCCATTTAATTTAAATGTGGTGATTCATTCTCTGTCAAATCTACTAACAATGTGTTGGTGGAAGATGCAGCATGATCATCAACCAAGAAGCCCTCGCCTTCAGCAACAATTTGGATCTTTGCCTTACAATTAGATTTTAAATGTCCTTTCTCACCACAGCAGAAACACCTCACTGAAGCCATGTCAAAATCTTTCTTCAAAATTGTTTTCTTGGGTTCATATCTTACATTTGTCCCAGATAATTCATGAAGATCTTTATCAATTCTACTAGAGTTATAAATCATGTAAACAACACTAATTGCCTTTCTTATAATCTCATGCAAACTCTCCTCTGGATCACATTTCATTTCCAGGCGACTACAAATAGAAGGGGGAAAACCTCTGCAAATATAAGAGAAGAGGTCATGCCGAGAGTATTCAGGAGACAAACTGCTTAATCAAAAAAGTCTTTCAACTTGTAATTACAAATATCGTCCCCTCTCTTAAAAGACATATCACAAAGTAAAGTCTTGTATTGGTGTTTTATGTGAGGGGCTTGGTAGTGATCCTCAAAAAACCCAACTAACAGTTGATAGTCAGTCTTGATATTCTGATCTAACATCATGTATTGATTGTATGCTAACCCACTTAAATACAGTGGAAACTGTGATATGGCGTCTTCTTGAGATGTTTTATACTGTTTCATGTGAAGTTCAAACAAAAAGAACCACTCCTCAAAGGATTGCGAAACTGCATCAATTTGTCCAGTGAACTTAGGCAATACTGAATGTTTACTGTGCACTGGTATTTGTCCGGGTGTCTCAAAAGGAAGAATTGAATGACAAATCAGGGTTGCTTATCTGAGGTGTTACCATTTACTGGACTCATAACATCACTAATATGTTCTTTAGCAGTTGTTACCACAGAAGTGCAAAATGGCTGCGCATGGACGGAAGGAATGAAATCTCTCTGAGGGGTAGCAACTGTAGCAATGGATGCTTGAGTAAATGTAGGATTAGACACCAATGAATTGATACAAGATGATACTGAAGTTGGGGGAATTATCAGCTTACTTTCATCACACTGAGAAGGTATAGGCGCACTTAAGAAAGCGGGGTTTGAATTTTCACCTCCTCCAAATTGAATCATCCGTGCAAATTGATTGGTGATCTTCTCAGCCCAATCCCCTAAAGCTTCATTTAATGTAGCATGGGTAACAAAATCATCAACAGGGGTTTTTAAGAGGTGGGCTTCTTCTGACTTGGCCATATTCGTTTTTAGTTCATGAATTTGTAGTTCCAATGCAACAGTGGATTCTAGCATCCACATTTCCATTTTCTGGTATGCGACATGTTGAGTGTTGAGCTCAGCTTGGAGAGACTTGACTTGACGCTCACTGTCCATCCTCATAGCTACCTGCTGTGATAATGCATCTTTCAGGTGCTCAATCTCCATTTGTTGAGTATCAAAGTGTGGCAAGGAATTCATCACATTATCAACACAATTATATGGATGGAATGGAATTGGGGGAGCATTCTGCGTATTCAAGACTTGGCGGAGCCATTGCTGGATATTGGGGCTGCTGGTACCCTCGTTTGGATGTAGACTGGTTGATGAGGTTTGATCTCGCCTTTGAGCTATTTGGGTAGGAGAAGTCAGAGGACAGAAATTTAACAATGATCCAATGGTGCAAGGGGCAACGTCCTGGCTGCCACCACTTGCACAGGGGACACTCTGTTCTGGAGGAGTCCCAAGAGAGAGACTTGATTTGATGCTCACTGTTCATCCTCATCACGACCTGCTGTGATAATGCATCTTTCAGGAGCTCAATCTCCATTTGTTGAGTATCAAAGTGTGGCAAGGAATTCATCACATTATCAACACAATTATATGGATGGAATGGAATTGGGGGAGCATTCTGCGTATTCAAGACTTGGCGGAGCCATTGCTGGATATTGGGGCTGCTGGTACCCTCGTTTGGATGTAGACTGGTTGATGAGGTTTGATCTCGCCTTTGAGCTATTTGGGTAGGAGAAGTCAGAGGACAGAAATTTAACAATGATCCAATGGTGCAAGGGGCAACGTCCTGGCTGCCACCACTTGCACAGGGGACACTCTGTTCTGGAGGAGTCCCAAGAGTAGGAGAGTAAGTAACTGTACAATTTGAATCCATTTAACTAAGAGGCAAACAACAAGAAACAATAACTACTATAACTGACAGTTGGGAGCACTTCCCAACCACAAAAGAAACACACAGCTCATAAAAAATCACAGGATACAAACCCAAATGTGGGATATGGAGGCATTTAGCAATAAATCCAACATGTCAAGCACTGAGACAAAACAGAAATTTAAGGAGTAAAAACATAAACATCTATGAAGCAGAACACTTACAAAATTTTTATTGCCTTTCCAATGGAGAGAAAAAGGATAAGTATACATCAGTTGGTAGATTTGCACTGAAATCCAATTGCTGTCAGGGGAAATAACTATCCCAGCTGACCAGCACCAAAACTAAAACAGAACCCAATCCAAACCATCAAAAGAGACAACAGAGAAACATATTTTGTTATCACGTCAGTGTCCTGTCATGGTCACCATGCAGAATCGTGGGCTGTAATTATACTAGAAAACTATTTGACTCTGCAGAAGGTTTTACATAGAGAGATGACAGCCCCAATTCTGGGAAAACAATTAAAGAGAAAACTTATATAAACATTGGTAATTCATCCAAGTAATCAATACTTTAGGTAACTCCAAGATGACCAACTCACATGGCTTCCAGCCAAAGCAAAGTCTTCAGGAACAGTGTAGTGCTCGACTTAGTGCATGGTGCTACCCTATTTGTCTCACTTATTAATTTCTATCTCATAGACAAAATAAACATCTCATTTTCATTGTTAGTTCTCAGCTCACTAAATAATAGTCTGTAATTGCCAGACATTCATGCTAGCCAACTGCATGGTATCATCACAGTGTCATAAAATATAGGTGCATGTACGTGATGAATATCAAATGAAAGTTTTATTATTTCCTTATGCGTAACCATATCCATAACTTAATAGGTCCACAATTTGGGCTGGTAAGATCTGCTGATCTCCAGGAGCTACGTGTTGCCCTGTACTTTGAGAAAGCACTCCCAAATTGTCGCTGCACTTAAGCAATTATTTTCATAATCAAAAAATACTAATAAGAAATAACGGAGGAGAAAGTGAACAGTAATTGAAGCTAGATAAAATCTATTAACCTTTTCTAACATTGTTTCTCAATTTATACACCTTCAAAATAATAAATAATTACCTGTCTTTGTTTACAACTACAGTTAATCATTAGCTATTCATGTTATCGATTTCCCTCGCAAATTAAATTTGAGCAACACGTTTAGCACCATCGAGGGGACATAACTAGCTTTCGTAAACCTAAGCTCGAAATTACTCTTACGTCATAATGACGTTAATACAATAAAAAATTAAATGAATAATAATCACAAAAATTCCCCAAGTGACTCTACAATATATTTTAATATTACATGCTCTTAAAATAAGTTCAATGATATCATGCTTGTTTGTTTATTTAATAATTTA
>CABFPE010000537.1:133168-143668 GCA_900660155.1 Hofstenia miamia | reverse complement strand
AAATAACAGAGGAGAAAGTGAACAGTAATTGAAGCTAGATAAAATCTATTAACCTTTTTCTAACATTGTTTCTCAATTTATACACCTTCAAAATAATAAATAATTACCTGTATTTGCTTACAACTACAGTTCATCATTAGCTATTCATGTTATTGATTTCCCTTGCAAATTGAATTTGAGCAACACATTTAGCATCATCGAGGGGACATAACTAGCTTTTGTAAACCTAAGCTCGAAATTACTCTTATGTCATAATGACGTTAATACAATAAAAAATAAAATGAATAATAATCACGAAAATTCCCCGAGTGACTCTACATGCCCCCCTTTGCTCAAATTAATTCTGCGGCAATAGGTGGAGAGTAGGACCTGAGACTATTCATTGAGTGGCTATAACCATTTCCATTGCTAATTCTCCTTCCCATTCTTTTAATTCAGCATACTGAGGTTCACGGGAGAGTTGCATTAAGACCTCTCTTTGTGTAACAATTTCATCTTTTAACTTGAAGTAGTGTATTGCAGGCAATCTATTGCTGATGGGACAATTCTTTCTTAAATTGTTTAAATGGCGAGTGAATGTATCATGAAATCTCTCATAAAGGCGAAATCCTTTCAGGGCAATCATTAAGGTCATTAATGCGTCCATGTCAGAAGTATGAGCATCCTCAGATCGAATAGTGGTGTCTGGGTAAAAGTGTTCAAACACATCTCTTAATGACCCCATGCAGGTTGCATGATCCATAAATAAGGAACAGAACTCTTGCACCTGACTTAGTGTCATCTCATCAGGATAAGAAACATCAGCTCAAAGCATGGTGATTATTTCAATCCTTTTTGTTACATCATAATATCTCGTGGTAGTTTCTACGTTATTGATCCACATCAGATCTCCAGCAGCTTGAAAGAGAATTAACACCCAGGGGTCAGTAGTTCATAAAGTTTCATGTATCTTCCTTAGTTGCTCATTGATTGCAGTTCCTCTATTAAAGATGTCACGAATCGTCAACTTTCCATCAATAAAGATTCTTTCCTTGTTATCACCTGCCAGTAATTTTTCACGTACTGACTTGTATTCATCAGTTTTAATCAGTTTATTCACCTCAGCACTAGTACTCACAAAGTTCAATCTATTGGGAAGGTGGGCTGCCACTTTCTTCTTGTTTTTCTTTACTCGCCATTTCAGTTGAATTAGTGGAGTCTCAACACACGGAGGAGGAATGCATAATAAATTTTCCTTCTGAATATTGTGTTCTAAATCTGCGAACGAACACTTGGTTTGTAAACTAGCAGTTCCAACCGTAACAGGATAGTTGATCTGCACATGCTTAATTTTATCCCAGAATCGATTTCTTAATCCATGCTTACGCAATTCCTCAATTTGTTTGCTGGAAATCTTCACGCGGGCAGTAGTGCATTCTATGTCCAGAGCTACTTGTCGCCCTGGGGATTGTAGAATGACCAATTCCTCTTTCGAAAACATCTTGGTTAAACACCACTTCATCATTCCAAGCACATCTTTTTCACTATTTTCCACTAATATTCTCTTTTGAATCAACACCTCTTTATCGAAGTCGGAAGGGTCATGCTCAAGCATGAGAATCCTCTCATTTTCAGTAATCGACCATTGAGGGGTAGGATGAGGTGATCCACCAAATTTCTCTAAATTAGCTTTCTCAATGAGGTCACGGATGTGTGGAGATAATTGAACTGAGGAAGTAGCTAATAATTCCTCTTCTCTATAAAACTGTTCGGGAGTCTTCATGACCTGTTCCAATATAGTAATAGGAATTATTTTTCCTTCTTTCTCAACTTGTCTGGCAGATTCCGTGAACTTTCCATAGCCACACTCTGGATAAGATATCCTGTGTGCATTGAAGAATTTTTCATTCTTCTCTATCACCCCGCTGGTTCTTATTAACTCCAAAAATGTTTGCGTAGAACCAGGTTGTCATTCGATTATTCTCTTAGTGCTTAACAGGGCATTATCTGAAGAAAAGATTGCAAACTTAGTTTCAGCAGTGGCACCCCACATGTACTTTTTCATCGTTTCTGAAAAAATATTGCTGTCTGACGGAAAAATTCCCAACCGGTTGCTAATCAAAATGATTGACAATTTTCCTGNAACTTAAGCAATTATTTTCATAATCAAAAAATACTAATAAGAAATAACAGAGGAGAAAGTGAACAGTAATTGAAGCTAGATAAAATCTATTAACCTTTTTCTAACATTGTTTCTCAATTTATACACCTTCAAAATAATAAATAATTACCTGTATTTGCTTACAACTACAGTTCATCATTAGCTATTCATGTTATTGATTTTCCCTCTCAAATTGAATTTGAGCAACACATTTTAGCACCTTCAAGGGGACACAACTAGCTTTTGTAACCCTGAGCTCGAAATTACTCTTACGTCATAATGATGTTAATACAATCGAAAATAAAATGAATAATAATCATGAAAATTCCCCGAGTGACTCTACATGCCCCCCTTTGCTCAAATTAATTCTGCGGCATTAGGTGGAGAGTAGGACCTGAGACTATGCTTTGAGTGGCAATAACCATTTCCATTGCTAATTCCCCTTCCCATTTTTTTAATTCAGCATACTGGGGTTCACGGGAGAGTTGCATTAAGACCTCTCTTTGTGTAACAACTTCATCTTTTAACTTAAATTATTGAATTGAAGGCAATCGTTTGCTGATGGGACAATTCTTTCTTAAATTGTGAAGGCGACGAGTAAATGTATCATAAAATCTCTCATAAAGGCGGAATCCCCTCAGGGCAATCATTAAGGTCATAATGCCTCCCTGTTTAAACTTTTAAGCTTCCTCGATTCAAAAGTGGTGGGTGGGTAAAAGTGTTCAAACACATCTCTTAAACACCCCATGCTGGGTGCATGATCCATAAATAAGGAACAGAACTCTTTCACCTGACTTAGTGTCATCTCATCAGGATCTGAAACATCAGCTCAAAGCATGGTGATTATTTCAATCCTTTTTGTTACATCATAATATCTCGTGGTCGTTTCTACGTTATTGATCCACATCAGATCTCCTGCAGCTTGAAAGAGAATTAACACCCGGGGGTCGGTAGTTCATAAAGTTTCATGTACCTTCCTTAGTTGCTCGTTAATTGCAGTCCCTCTGTTAAAGATATCACGAATCGTCAGCTTTCCATCAATAAAGATTCTTTCCTTGTTATCACCTGCCAGTAATTTGTCATGTACTGACTTGTATTCATTGGTTTTAATCAGTTTATTCACCTCAGCACAAGTGCTCACAAAGTTCAGTCTATTGGGAAGGTGGGCTGCTACTTTCTTCTTGTTTTACTTTACTCGCCATTTCGGTTGAATCAATGGAGTCTTGACACAGGGAGGTGGAATGCATAACAAATTTTCCTTCCGAATATTGTGTTCTAAATCTGCGAACGAACACTTGGTTTGTAAACTAGCAGTTCCAACCGTAACAGGATAGTTGATCTGCACATGCTTAATTTTATCCCAGAATCGATTTCTTAATCCATGCTTAAGCAATTCCTGAATTTGTTTGCTGGAAATCTTCATGCGGGCAGTAGTGCATTCTATGTCCAGAGCTACTTGTCGCCCTGGGGATTGTAGAATGACCAATTCCTCTTTCAAAAACATCTCGGTTAAACACCACTTCATCATTCCAAGCACATCTTTTTCACTATTTTCCACTAATAATCTCTTTTGAATCAACACCTCTTTATCAAAGTCGGAAGGGTCATGCTCAAGCATGAGAATCCTTTCATTTTCAGTAATCGACCATTGAGGGGTAGGATGAGGTGATCCACCAAATTTCTCTAAATTAGCTTTCTCAATAAGGTCACGGATGTGTGGAGATAATTGAACTGAGGAAGTAGCTAATAATTCCTCTTCTCTATAAAACTGTTTGGGAGTCTTCATGACCTGTTCAAATATAGTAATAGGAATTATTTTTCCTTCTTTCTCAACTTGTCTGGCGGATTCCGCGAACTTTCCGTAGCCACACTCTGGATAAGATATCCTGTGTGCATCAAAGAATTTTTCATTCTTCTCTATCACCCCGCTGGTTCTTATTAACTCCAAAAATGTTTGCGTAGAACCAGGTTGTCATTCGATTAATCTCTTAGTGCTTAACAGGGCAGAGAAGATTGCAAACTTAGTTTCAGCAGTGGCACCCCACATGTACTTTTTCATCATTTCTGAAAAAATATTGATGTCCAGCAGACAAATTCCCAACCGGTTGCTAATAAAATGATTGACAATTTTCCTGTTATACTACTCGCCCCCACCATTCGGGCATAATATTTTTCATAATGATCCATAGCTCTTTTGGTTTTGCAGGGGGAAGATGGTGGTGTACATTTGTGTAATAGCCAATTCTTCACTTTACATGTAAGTGGACAGACAGCTATTTCGTGAGCCGCCATTTTTGACATTGTTTTCCATTTGTTGTCATTGATAGGTAAAATTAGATGGGGATCTCTAGTTAGGTAAATGGCAATGATCCATATGGCACCTCTCACATAAATGTCAGGCACTTTTTCTTCAGAAAACAACAGTGACTTAAAGTTTTTCCAGTCGCGCATGTCATAGGAAAACTGGATTTCCCGTAGTAGACGTTCAACAGATTGGTGATATTGAGAACTAGGGCTTTTTATTTGTAGGTTGGGCCAATCGGACTCGGGGTTTTTTGTAGCTTTAATATCTGACCATATCGCCTGGATGTCTTGTAATGTATCAACACTTTGTGCAAAAGCAAAACTGACCCTCATATCCATTACTGTGTGTATAGAGGGTAGCTTTAATACTTCCAGTGTCTGTGCCTGCAGCATGGTGTCAATTAATAATTTTTTATCCACTGCTAATCTGTGTGAGGGAATTTTTTCGCATAACATCAGATCTGTAAATAATAGTTTAGTCACTGATAGCATATGAGTGTGTTGCATAGAAATTTGAGAATATGTAGATCGATAAAGAATAATGAAATATTCCATTCTGTAGTGTAGGTTTTCTATCATTTCAGGGATGCTGTCTTCGTGTTCTTCCCTGAGGACTATTACAAGCCGTATTCCTTCGACTTTTGCTATCCTATTTGCAATCTCTATCTGTTCCATTATGTTGTCATCCTGTACCTCATGAATTCGTAAGAAATATATTACTAGAAGATTTGGAAAATCTATATTAACGCATTCAAAGCTTCAAATTGTGCTTCCATTATTTAGAAATTGGCAGAGGTTGTAGATGCAGAAGTTTTCATCTTTTTTGCCTTATACAAGATTGACTGGTATTGTGACAAATGGTTAAGTGAATCTGCTGCATATCACGTAATAACTGATTAACATATTTCTCTAAGGTAATTTCTGAGTACTTAGGATACATCATTGATAAAGAGGTTAAGGCTTCACACCTGAACATAGCTTTAAATGGACTTATCCCGGTGGTAGAATGAACTGATGTATTGTAAAAAAATTTGATACATTCTATTGCCTGTCGCCAATCTTTCCCTGCTGCTCGTGATACCGCCACCCTGATTAATTTTATTAGAGTTCTGTTTAGCCTTTCCACTAAACCATTGGCTTGAGGGTGGTAAAATCATGTATTATTTCTAATTCAGACATAAGGGTTTTCATCAAACTACTTTCGAACTGTGGGCCATGATCCGAGATAAGCCAAGACATAGGGCAATATTTTAAAATCCATTCCTTCACTATCTTATTGGCTACCTTTTCAGTGTGTGTGCTATCCATTGGAATTATTCTAGTGTATTTAGTAAAATGATCTACTATCACTAAAAGATGCTGAAATCCATCATTGTCACGAGATAATTGCTCTAGGTCCATATGCACAATTTCATTGGGACTGGTGGCCGCATGACATTCTAATTCTGCCCGTTGTTCTGGGAAATGAGAGAAGTTATTCAACAGACACTTCCTGAACTGTTGATCTAATTCCAATGGTAACATACTGAGAGTTAAGTGTCTTTTTGGTTTGTATAATTCCTAAATGTCCTCTTTCATGAACCCTTCTCACAAGATCCCTTTTAAAATATTCAGGAATAGCAAGGCAATTATTCCGACTTTTCACATATAGTAAACCTTTTTCTGTTACTTGCCAGTTATATCGATTGTAGTACCTTACCGCAGTTGGTGAAAGGGGAAAGAAGGGGTCTTTCATTCTTTTCATGATATCAGAGAGTATCAAATCATTTTGTTGATGTTTAATAATTTCTTCTTTGGATATTTCTTCTCGAATTAGGATTGGTAGAATTTCTTTACCATTTCTATCAGCATTTATTTCGGGAATCAACTCATATTCAGTGTGTGGTATAAATCCAAACGGGATTTTTTCCCCAGCCGGCTTTTTTAAATCCCGTTCATAGCTTGGCAATGCTGTCCAATAGTCAGCATTCAAATGTAAACGTCCAGGGCAATGTTTTATTGAAAAAGAAAAATCATTGAGATATTCTATCCATCTGGCTACTATCTCCTGAAAATTTTTTAAGCCAGGCTAGTGCGCTGTTGTTGGTGCACACGATGAATTTTCGACCTAAGATGAAATATCAAAACTTCTTGAGTGACTCCACTAATGCTAACATCTCACATTTGGTCGCACTGTAATTTTTTTCAGCAGCTCGTAATTTCCTACTAAAATATTGAACCAGGCATTCAACTCCCTGTATCTCTTGGCTTAACACGCCACTAATGGCGACAGCGCTTGCATCGCAGTCTACGATGAAATCCTTTGTATAATCCAGGGTATTTAATGACGGTATCTTTTGGAGCTTGGTTTTGATTCCTTCTAATGCTTCCTGCTCAGTCCATGTCCATTTGAATTCGTGAGACTTTTTAAGCAATTGAGTAATGGATTTCGTCTTCTCAGCCAAATCAGGGATAAACATTCCGTAGTAATTTAAGAATCCCATTAACCTCTGCACATCTTTCCTACTCCTGGGTGTTTCGATTTTTTCTAAAAACTGCTTTGCATTGGTTTTTATTGAGATCCTTCCATGTTTGATTACTCAGCCCAAAAATGTGACTTTAATCTGCGCCAAAGAACATTTATTACCATTCACTTTAAGTCCAGCTTTCTGCAACAATTCCAAAGTCCGATTTAATTTCTCCAGATGTTCATCAAAAGTGTTGCTTGCTACCAGAATATCATCAATATACGCTGAAATTCCAGGTTCAAGAATATTTGACTTGTTGGTTAAGATTTTGGTGACATAATGCTGAAAAGTTGCGGGAGCATTACACAACCCGAAGGCCATATATTTCCATTCATATAGGCCGTAGGGTGTGATTAATGCGGTTTTTGGAATGTCGGACGGACGCATTGGTACTTGCCAGTAGGCTTTACATAGATTGAGGCATGAGAAAAACTTATATTTACTGCTGTCGTATAAAAGATCCTCAATTTGAGGCAATGGGTAAGCATCTTTGATCGTGACATCGTTCAATTTCCTAAAGTCAATACAGAGCCTGTACTTTTCTCCTTGCCGAATAAACACGGTTGGGGCCGCATAGGGACTATTGCTCCCCTGAATTATTCCACTTTCAATTAGATCCTTTAGGATTTTCTCATATTCCGCTTTGAGGTTTTCCAGAACCCGGCAGACAGGTAATCAAATCAGCTTATCCTGCTTTACCTCAATCGCATGTTCTTCTCTGATTGCTTGCCCCACGCTGATTGTACCATAATTAAAAACTTCACTCTTACTCTGAAGTATCGAAGTGAGTGATCTCTTCTCTTTATCATTTAGATGCAAATGGGTTTCGTTATTTACAGTAGGGATCTTAACACGAGAAAACTCTTCTAAATCATGAATGGCGGTACATATGGAGAAGCAGGAGGTCTCTACACTCTCTAGCCGAACTGGTACTCCTATTATCTGTAGATCTGATTCACTAAATCACAACGAGTGTGTTGATCCATTAAGAATGGTGACATAGGTTTTCCCTGAACTTACTTTACAGAGATCGGGTGAAAAAGAGATGCCTTTAATATATTTGCCTCTTTGGCCCACTATCATTATGTCTCTATTCATCTCCGAATTCGAAAGCACAGCTACTCGGGTCAAATGCTTAGCTTCTAAGTAGACATGCTCATTTAAATTGAACACAACCTCTTGTTCGGGGATTGTGGCTAACTGCATGGCATCTTGATCCTTTATAGATATTTTATTATTTTTATAATCGATCACACATGCGTTTCTCTTGAGAAAGTCATTCCCCAAAATCAAATCATAGGGAAGTTGATGATTTGCGGTATCACTGACGATGAGATCTTTAATGCGGCATTCCATAACTTTCCCTTCAAGGAAATTAAATTTCCTGACGCATCAATGAGTTTAAAATCGGAGGTGGGATTTACTGAATCACGAGTAAAGCAAATGTCTTTACAGCATTCATCACTTAGGATCGAAGCAGCAGCTCTGGTGTCGATCGTGGCATTAATAATTCGCCCATTCATTTCCACAGGAATTAGGTTTTTCCTTATAAGATTAGTAATTACCAATACATCCCGTGCACATTTTGAAGGAGTCGGCACTCCATTTAATTTAAATGTGGTGACTCATTCTCTGTCAAATCGACTAATAATATGTCAGTAGAAGATGCAACCGGATCATCAACCAAGAAGCCTTCACCTTCAGCAACAATTTGGATCTTTGCCTTACAAGTAGATTTGAAATGACCTTTCTCACCACAGTGGAAACACCTCACTGAAGCCATATCAAAATCTTTCTTCAAAACTGTTTTCTTAGGTTCCTGTCATACATTGGTTCCAGATAATTCATGAAGATCTTTGTCAATTCTATTAGAGTTATAAATCATGTAGACCACACTAATTGCCTTTCGTATAATCTCGTGCAAACTCTCCTCTGGGTCGCATTTCATTTCCAGGTGACTACAAATAGAAGGGGGAAACCCTCTGCAAATATAAGAGAAGAGATCATGCTGAGAATATTCAGGAGACAAACTACTTAATCGAAAAATTCTTTCGACTTGCATGATGTAATTACTAATATCATCCCCTCTCTTAAAAGACATATCACAAAGTAAGGTCTTATATTGGTGTTTTATGTGAGGGGCTTTGTAGTGACCCTCAAAAAACCCAACTAGCAGTTGATAGTCGGTCTTGATATTCCAATCCAACATCATGCATTGATTGTATGCTAACCCAATTAAATACAGCGGAAACTGCGATACGGCGTCCTCTTGAGATGTTTTATACTGTTTCATATGAAGTTCAAATAAAAAGAACCACTCCTCAAAAGATTGCGAAACTGCATCTATTTGTCCAGTGAACTTAGGCAATACTGAATGTTTACTATGCACTGGTATTTGTCCTGGAGTCTCAAAAGGAAGAATTGAAGAACGAAATAGGGGTCGCTTATCCAAGGTGTTATTATTTACTGGACTCATAACATCGCTAACATGTTCTTTAGTGGTTGTTACTGCAGAGGTACAAAGTGGCTGTGCATGGACGGAAGGAACGAAATCTCTCTGAGGGCTAGCAACTGTACCAATGGATGCTTGAGTATATGTAGGATTAGACGACACCAATGAAGCGATGCAAAATGACACTGAAGTTGGGGGAACTATCACATTACATTCATTGCACTTTGGAGGCATTGGAGCACTCAAGCGAAATGTGAATTGTACTTCTCATGTATGGCCTGTTGATCATTTTGTTTAGTTCTTGTGGGTAGCTAATTAATATGTTAATGTGACATAATCTATCAAGACTATCATGATTGGTCAAGATAAGAGAAAAAGAATGAAAAAACAAAGACTAAAATTATTATTGATTATAATGATTAAATTGTAAATCATGATAGGATTGATTATTTTCACTTTGTAAATGTTTTGTGCAGTTAATACTTAAAATTATACTCGACGGTATTTGACAAAACAAAAATGGTCAAACAGCATAGTCAAATTAAAGCTGACGTTGCGTAAAATTAACAGAAATATTAAAGTGAGGGAAAAACTGTCAACAAGAAAGAATAGCAGGTACTTGTCAAGTGTTTAATTGTTTATCACTAAGTGCTATAAATATAATGAATCGGATGTAATTATTGATGAGCAAATCTACTTTGGATTAGTTTTCTATTGTCAGGTCATTTTGTATATTTAAATGGAAAGCTAAACGTATACGAGCTAGGGTAATTGTATGGTGGTCCCCCACCTCCAGTTAACGTTGTGCTCTAAGGTTACAGATAGGTGTAGGAGTTTTTGCCGTTATAGCTTCCCTAATTGTCATTGCTTGTCAGATAGTGTTATTGTGACCTATGAGTCTTACATGTTGATTATATTATTAATGAACTTAAGTTATTTGTTACCACTTTTATGATGTTACATGATGATGGATGATTTAACAGTGGTCATACTGAAATGGTTATTACGATTGTATCTTTATAGATTATTACATATAGTTACTTTAATGGTTGTTACATGTTGCTCAATGTTCTGTAAGGGAGACCTTCGGCCGACTT
>CABFPE010000537.1:109599-129674 GCA_900660155.1 Hofstenia miamia | reverse complement strand
ACACTCTGGCATTAAACCATTTAAATGTGATATGTGTAGTTATAAATTTTCACGGCTTGATTCTCTGAAAAGACATGAGCGTTCCAAGCATTTTGGCAAAAAACCATTTAAGTGTGATAAATGCAAGTTCGAATGTGATCAATCTGCAACTCTGAAACAACATGAATTTATTCATTCAGGAGTAAATTGATTTAAGGTCACTAAATATGATTACATATGTTTACATTTTGCTCATCTGAAGGAACATCAACTTAAGCATTTTGAAATAAACACAGTGTGATATGTGTAATTATCAATCTTAGTGTCTTTGGAATCTGCAATATCATAAGTTTATAAACCATTTGGGAATGAAGCCAATTAAATGTGATTTGTAGTTATGAATATTTGTTGCATAGGGATCTGAAAGTGCAAAAGTTTTTAAGGCACTCTGGTTCAAATGCCATTTAAATGTGGTAACTGTATTCATGAATTTACTGTTTCATATATTAAAACATGATTGTTGTAACTCCAAACAATTTTGATATATTATATATTTAAAGTATCAATTTGTTTGTTGGTGTAATGTGGTAGAAAACAGTAGTTGCCTTTTTTGGAAAATGTATAGATGCTAGTAATATTATATTTTACTTGTGTTAATGTGTAGTATTTTTTAATTGTATTGTGAGTTTAGATGTTTACCATTTTTTAAATTTTCTGTTTTTAATATCAGCAATANTATAACCATTATGATTTTCGTTACAAAATGACCAAAAATAAACGGTTTTTTATTAAACATAACCGCTTCAGTTCAAAAATACCCGAAAAATAACCGTTAGCGTCACAAATTTTTTACTTGGGATGTGCTTTATCATTTAAAGTGAGACAAACAAAACTTTCAAAACAGACAACGCAAGTAATAATAATTTATAAACATCATGCTATAGTGAAATTTTTAAGTCAAAATGAATTCACGCTTTGTAAATCATGTGCTTCATGTGCTTTATCATTTAAAAGGATACAAACCAAACATTCAAAATATGTCACATCATAAATGCAACAAATCAATTAAATTGGAGAAGCAGGTACCCACATTAATCAACTACTAATAGTAAACAACTATAAACAAAACATGTAATAAATAGATTGTCCTAAAATGATCTCAATAATGTTACTGTCTAGAATTTGGACATGGAAGAGCAGTTGAATTAAACTGATATCCAACAACTTCAGTTTTGCAGGTGTTTCTGATTTCACAACCAAGGCCAGTCTTAATAGTTATCAGCTTGCAAAATCTGAAATGAAGCGATTCAAATGTAATGAATGTGATTATCAATGTTCATATGCTAGTATTCTGAAGATACATGAACGTAGACACACTGGCATAAAACCATTTAAATGTGATCAGTGTGAGTATCAAAGTTCACAAGCTAGTAATTTGAAAAGACATCAAGTTCAACACTCTGGAATAAAGCCATTTAAATGTGATCAGTGTGAGCAGCAATGTTTAAATGCTAGTGACTTGAAGCGACATCAACTTAGACACTCTGGCATTAAACCATTTAAATGTGATATGTGTAGTTATAAATTTTCACGGCTTGATTCTCTGAAAAGACATGAGCGTTCCAAGCATTTTGGCAAAAAACCATTTAAGTGTGATAAATGCACGTTCGAATGTGATCAATCTGCAACTCTGAAACAACATGAATTTATTCATTCAGGAGTAAATTGATTTAAGGTCACTAAATATGATTACATATGNGACCAATCATGATAGTCTTGATAGATTATGTAACACCAGGTGGAGGATGTTACAATAATTATTAGTTTAGCAATTACTGAAAACTACTGGCTTTGATTAATTTATTTAAATTAAGTTACATAATAACTTGCAGCTTCCTAACCTACATTTAAGTAACAATACATGCTCTGTCTCTTTATCAGTCTATTATAGGTCACCTAAGTGTGTAATATTAAATATGTATAACCTATGATAGGCTATCCAGCCCTTTTACCAATATCAACTATTAGATACATGTAAACAAAATAATTGATAGCCAGCTCAACTGAGAAAAACTCCTAGTTGTACACCCAACATAAATGCAGGTTCATGGTTTGGATCAAGGACCCTAGAGTTGCTCCCAATATGTGCCCAAGCCACTACTACTGCATTTACCATTTAGCTAGACATTCTGTATAAATAAGCAAACTGATATAAAATCTAAAGATAAGACTTTCAAAGAATTTACTTCAACAATTTCCAAAATGATTTCTCGCACATTTATAGTTAACTTTCAAAAAGTACCTGTCATTTGAAATTCAAATTTAGATTGTCTGCCAAAATGGCTAAAAATAATGGAAGCAAATTTGCCCCTTTGTTTGGTCCAATTTGATGACAAGTACTAATTTGCTATATTAATACTTAGTTGCATGTACAAAGATAATGTAATAATTAAACTTAAATTGTTTTTTAATCAATAATCATCAATAATCTTAGTTTTGACTAATCAGAAATATAAAATTTTACTTTGCATATAAAAGTAATACTAAAACAATCATGTGACAACATAAAACAATGTTGTTACAATGTTGCAGTTTTATTCATAAAAAACAACCAAAAAGCAACCTAATGTGACATTGTTGAAGCAACATTGTTTTGACCAATGAAATGGTACCATTTTGACATTAAACAATGTTGTTTTTGACACATAAAACAACCACATAACAACCAAAAACACTGTTGTTTAGCCCTTAAATTGTTATCTGGGCATGTTCTTCTTTTAGGGTCCCAGTTCCATTTTCCCCAAATTTCATTATCAGCCCCAGTAATCTTTGGTCAAATTTTTTAGTGTAATCTCTAATGCTTGTAAATTTTAGAATTAATCCTAATCATATGGATTTTTTTACACCATTTGGTTTTATAATCCTATTTATACAGAGCACCCATAAGTTAATTTGCTGACAAATAATTCATTGTACAGCATTTTAATGTCTTCATTTGTGTAGCCAATTATGGTGGAGTTTACTCTAGGAATAATGGTTTCAACATGATGGATAAAAGAGTGTTGTTTGTCAATGTGGTTCCTAGAATTTTAGCTTTTTCTACTCATTCTATTTCAAATACTGGTGGGATGTAAAATTTTCTTGGGTTCTTGAAAAATTTCCTACTCTTAAAAATAATAAGCAGCTCCTTTGATTTTGAGCTGTTAAGTTGCAAGTTATGTTTCATAAATTCACTTTGTAAACTAGCAATTATTTCTTCTTCATTGTTATTAGTCCCAAATATGCCAGGAATAATGAAGTTATTATCATCTGCAAACTTTGTCAATGTGCTTATGAACTCCTTGAGAATATCAATGTCATTGACAAAAACACTGTACATGGGAGGTCCACTTACTGTGCCCATGGAACTCCTTGATTAATAAATAGAACATCAGAGTTCTTGTTGTTATATACGAACCATTAGGATATTTAAAAAAATTGTTGAATCAATAATTTCGTAATTTTTTCATTTTTTCCATTGCTAATGATCAAATGATAAGTAAATTAAAGGACATCTTTTAATCGTAACAATGGACGCACACATATCCCTGAAATATTAAATATAATTTTCCAAACTTTATTGACATTTTATGTTGGATTTTTAAATAGCTTTTAATTAATACTGAATGTATTTTCAAATTTCAGCTATATATATTTTCAAACCTGTTGTTTTTCTATGTTAATTTGTGTAAATTAACTTTAAAGAGGCTATAAATGTGTAGGTTGTGATGGTCAAATAGAAAATTCAAAGCCTTTAGTGCTAGAGATTTCGTTTAGCGGGATAAGTCTATATTTCTAATGCAAACACCAATATTTATATGGCTTTGTTGATTTAGTAATTTGCTTTAAAGATTTGTTAAAATCACCAATTTTGTTACCCTAACATTTGTAAGTATCTATTAGGCCTACATATCAGGTTGAATTCATAAAATTTGCTGTTGGTGCTTTTAACAATGGTTTCAGTAGTCTTAAATTATTGCTAACGGGCACAATTTCTACTCTAGTGCTTATTTCAGTATTTACTCTATATTTCATGAAGTTGTAATTATGACTTTCATAATCACTTTTAGAAATTATCATTAGAATATCTATTATAAACCTAGACTCTTTACTATTTTGCTACAAAGAAGTACTTAGAGTTGCTACTTTAATTATTTTAAGAGTATATTTTTTAATATTCAGTCTATGCAAAGACATTTAGCTAATCTTGTTAGAAATTCGCTTCATGTATATCAGGATATTAGTGTTTTGATATGTTGGTTGCATTCTTCAATATTTGAACGACACAGCAACTGCTTGATTTATTTAATTGATAGTTGTCCTGCGGATTTTGGTGTTTAACACAAAACCGCCGATTTTCTAGTTTAACTACTACCGGAGTTACGTTAATATGACCGTCACTGAAAAAATGAAATAGTTCAAACCAATTCATTTATTTGATTATCAAAACTTATAAGGTAGATTGTAAACATTAGCTAAATTAAACATTTTGCGGATATTTTTTTTATTATGGTAATTACCAATGTCGTTTATATATGTTAGATATCACTGCTTCATCACTTATTTGTCTATACACACTAAAGTGTTGGTATTGCAGCATATCAAAAATTTTATTCAAGTTACAAATTGATTTCTGAAAACCTCAAGATATCATTTTGATTTCAATACTACATTGTAAATTGCGTGTGAATTTTCAAAATTTGTGTTAAATTTAATTTAAAGATAGCTTTTTAACATAATTAATGCATCCGTGAATGACGCTTATACTAACTTAATCAGACACAACGCCATGCGTTTCACATGCTTCAGTTAATGTTAGCAAAGATAAATACATTGACACCAGAAATTGCATTCTTCCTTGAATCTTTAATGCTATAAATCTAAAAGGCCATTTGAAAGAGTATTTTTTGCAAAATTGCTGCATCTATCTTTTCGACATGCTCCTTGATAATCCAGAAATGGTTTTTATTTTAGATGGATGATCCTTTTTGTATTGGAATAACGACAAATATTCTTTAGCTCTTGCAGGCCCAATTATCGAATAACTCAATAGTTTATTATCATAATTGTTTGCGTCTTTGATAAAATTCTTTGATGATAACTTTTTAACATTGCTCAAATGTATCAATGTAGCAGTGGGTAGGCTAGTGTATCTTCTTCTAAATAGTTTAAATTTTGATGTAGAGAAATTTCTTTTTTCTTTGGACTTTAAAAGTTTAAAACATCATAGCATTTTCAAATTTCGGAATTACATTTATAATTCACCCAGAGAAGTTAATAATAAGGCACTCCTTGTATTGGCTACCCCACAACTGCAGTAATACAGCAAATATGCTCTGTTTTAAATAATTTTAATAAGTATCTTCAATGAGGACAATAATCAACTAAAATGGGAATGTTCCTAAATTTCTATTCCAAAAAAACAATAATAACATAGTAATATGCAAATTTGAAATCAAAATAAAAAGCTTTCCCGAATTTTCAGTTTGCTTTGGCACTTCATAGGCTTTCTCAATCGTAATTATCTTTGCATCGTAACTAGTTCAGTACATGGACAACTTGACAATTTTTTCGCTCTACTTTAATGCTCCTATTTAAACAAAAAATACAGTGAATTTACAAAACTAAATTAGTACAATTATAAACTTAATAAGCGCTTCTATATTTTCATAAACTATTAATTTTTCAGTAATTCCAGTTATTTTGAATCAGAATTCACTTGTATAATATGAATTTTTTTATTAATTTATGAAATTTTTTGTTGTTTCAGTGGTTGGTCGATGGGGGATTCCGATAAGCCTCCCCCTCCTCCAGTGCGAAACAATAGCACAGCGGCTGATAAAATTCCAGATACTCGGCCGTCAATTTTCAAAAACCTTCCTTTTAATTCTAATCGATCTTTACCAGATGCCCCTACAGACGAAAAAATTAAAAAATCTAAGTTCAAATTGTTTCAAAGCAGCAATGATAAGAGTAACTTTTACCTTTCATATTTTTTAATATCTATCTATTAGACAAGAAAGTTTTTAAAGAACCAATCATGGAAATTACCGCTCCTACCGATTTTCAACACAATCTTCACGTTGGCTGGGATTCTGCATCGTGTAAATTTACAGTTAGTTTTTTAATTATATTGATTTTATTCCTATTTATGATTTAGGGCATGCCTCCTCACTGGGATGCTTATATTAAAAACGCTTCTATAACAAAATTGGAACAGAATCAAAATCCCCAAGCCCTTATTCAATGCCTTCGTTTTATAGATGATTCAAAAGAAGGAGCTACAAAGTTTATGATAAGTTAGTACACGTATACAACAATATTGCAATTTTAATGGAGATTACACTTGTTCCGAATCTTCGAAACTCAATTGAATCGAGTTAATCTATCTGTTTTCAATTTATTTTTTTTCTGCTAATCATTTCACAAAGTTTTTTTATGTAAAAGATTGAATTTAATTAACTAGTCCTCAACATTACGTATTTCAAATGTTTGATTGATCTGCACGATTCATAATTGTATAATTGGTTAAAGTAGATGCAGGTTTTAATATATTGTTTTTAGATAGAGAGTCTTCCGATGACACTCTTAGCGATGAATTTGTTTCAGTAAGTTTTTAAGATACTGTAGCTATATGAAGAATTCCAATATTTATTTTTAGCCTACCAATTCTGCACATAAATCAATCACCTCTTCTGAGGGTATTCCATCTTTAGAGGATGAAATGCAGCCTCCTGCAATTCCAAATCGTCCTGAACACACTCGGTCAATAGTAAGCTTTTCATTTACATTTAGTTTTAGCTCTAAACGTGCATTGAGGTCATTTTAACTAGAGGTAGGATCATTTTCCCAATTCTTAAACTGAGTATGACAGCAATTGCTGCTATTTATTTGTTTTTAGTGTTATACAAACCACAGACTACTAATACTAATTTGTTAAACATAAAATGCTAGTCTTTTTGTATATATTTTATACAAATAAAAGGAATTACGCTACATTGTTATATTTTTCATATTCTACACACAAAAATACAGAATTCTTTTTTTCCAAAAATGGATCCTTTAAATTCACGTAACGAATATTTGTTTCACTTTTTTATAAGACAGAATTTCATTTTTTGATTGAACATTTAATGTCATGACAATATTTTCCCTTTATCTTTAGCTTGTCATGAGTGTATTGTGATAAACTTATTATGTTGATGTACATACTGTATGTATTAATTTTTTCGACACAAGATATCATGTTGTCACTATATTTTTATTCATTAAAAAATACTCAGCTATTTTCACTACACATTTCATTTTCTCTGGTGTGTGCGTTCTCCACTTCAATATTCCATCTGAATTTCTCACATTTAATATTCTTTAATTATTTTGACTTGAAAAATCATAAATTCTTATTATACATAACTCATATGTGTAGTACTCTAGCAAATTTGAATTTATGAGAAATATCATTTTGTGTTTATGGACATTCGCATTAGAATGCATGATGGGCTACTGATAACGATAAAATGTGATGATGTTAAATAATTATAAATCCAATTTTATCAAATTAAAATAGCGAAAAAATAATTAAACCTTAAATATAAAAGAGCATAATGTGAAAATATAAGATTGGTTGTAAGTGATCGATTTCTGAATACAAATGATCGAATCTCAAATAAAAGATATCGAAAGTTGAATCCACTAAACTAGTATTGTTTTCTCTCCCATTCATATACGTGCTACACAGGAAGCCAAAAAATCTTAATTGTTATTAAACAGAATTTTACTCGGTTTCCCACCATTATATTGAACCTTTGTTATTTCCAGTCCTCAATTATGGACAATCACCTTTCAGATCTGCAGGAGGGAGAAATTATAGGCAAAGTAAAAAGTAAAAAAATTTAATAGTGTATGTTATAATGGTCTGGGTTATTAATTATTATAGTCAAATACTATTTACAAATATATATTTGTATGTATAATGTATGAATTTATCAACAAATAGTTAAAAGTATTGAGTTGGTCACATATAAAATTACGAATTTTTGTCACTAGTGTATAGCAGCACCTTGTTAATCACTTTTTTAAATGAACTAAAGCAGATGAAATCCTTTGACATTAAATATGCTTTTAACTTTTGAAGGTTATGTCAATCGGTATGTTGATTAATTTGTATTGTCAACTAGTCTATTCTTAAAGCTTTGGAACCAATTTTTTTGACACAAACCTTTCAGTATACCTGAAAAAAACAGGTCTTCAGAGTACGCCCAAATATAAAGCTACTCCAGCTTCCTCTCAGGAGCATACTCTTATCAAAATTTATCGCCGACTCAGCCGTTATTGAATGCCAATTGCTCCGGCTTCATTATGATCTGGGCTACACTATATTCACAAGTATAAATATTGATTTTTTTTCAAATTTTAGCGAATTTTCTAGTTTCCAAGAATATTTACAGATTTTTTGTAACATCAAGGCTCTCTGTGAAACACAGATCAATTAATAATTGATTTTTAAAAAACACTTTGGAGCTGTTCTTTGAACATCCGGCTCGGACTCCGAAGGAAATTCTCTGCTCCTTGGCTCCGGCTCTACCCCCGAAACCCTATAAAAAACTTTCAAAATTCAGACTTTTGCTTTGCCTAGGAAGATATCATTTACACCAATAAATCTTATCTCACATGTATATAGTTGCTGCAGAGCTATTGTCCAAATACAAGTTAGCTGAGGAAGCAACTCCTACATTATTTAAACTAATTTTCTAATGCAAAAATACTTTTATTTTACGCATGACTTCTTCAGCTTCACAATGTGAAGAATAACTTTCAGATTTTGTTATTTTATTACGTTTTAATTATATTTTTTACATATGAACTCATAGCATGTAATGTAGTAATAGATACATTGCCATTATTTGTCATTTGTGAGGTCAAAACAACCTCACATTTGTACATTTAAGTGTAATGTAAGAAATTTAGTTGAATTCATCTCAGCGGGAAACCGAATACCACGATGCTTTGTCTACTACTACACCTCCATTGCCTTCCATTCCACCTTCAACAACTGTTTCATCAAAACCAGTTATCAGTGTTAAAACAGTTGTCAATGACAAGCCTATTATTAAACCTCCTCCTCCCAAAGTTGCTCCAGCTGCAACGCAAGAGGTGCCAAAACGTCGGAAGAAAATGACTGATGAAGAAGTTCATGAAAAACTACGTTAGTTTTACTATTATAAAGTTTAATTCTCGTTTTTCCACCAACGTTAAATATTCAATGCATTTACCCTACATCTTGACTGCTCATGAAATGTGGTTTTCCTTAATGTTCTACAGGATTTTTTCGGCTGTTTTAAAATTTGTAATTAGAATGTTTGTTTAGTTGCGATTTCCAAATCAATGTAGAGTGTAATTTTATATGTGGAATTATTTATTCATCGTCTAATATGACCGTTTGTTTAGGTCACATTGTCAGTGTGGGAGACCCAAAGAAGAAATACATTAATTTTCAAAAAATTGGTCAGGGAGCTTCTGGTGTTGTGTATACTGCTATTGAGGCCAGTACATCGCAAGAAGTAGGTTTTATTTTTGGACATACTCCTTAAAATTTAAAGAAAATTTTATTTTATGAATGTTAAACTAACTTGAATTATTGAAAACACTCGAAAATGCTCTCATTTAGGTCGCAATTAAACAAATGAATCTCTCACAGCAGCCAAAGAAAGAGTTAATAATCAATGAGATATTGGTAATGAGAGAAAACAAAAATTCTAACATTGTCAATTATTTGGACAGCTACTTAGTTGGTGAAGAGCTCTGGGTGAGTTTATTTTTGATATTTCACTTCGCCATTCTTAAATCCAAGGTGTGAGTTGTTGACTGAAGTATTTATCGCTAACATAAACTTACTTGTATCGTAATAAACCAATTACTAATCCCGCCAGTGACTCATTCGCCATAATTTTCCTACAATCTCTCGTCTATTTTAACAAATAGTAATTATATGTGAATTAGCTGTTTCTGTTATATTTGCTAATTCAATTCATTGTCGATTTTCCAGCAATGTGTAGTTTTTTCCATGATGGAAAATCATGTTTGTAGTTTGCACAAAGAAATATTTAACGCAAATGAAGTATTATTTAAATTGCTTTTAAAGGGGATGCCACACGGTTAGTCTTTTGACTATAGTCAAAATTGCAGTTTTGCATTCTTTTGTCTATTAGTAAAAAAATTTGACTAATAGTCAAAAGAGGTTTCTGCGTAAATTGCATTGCATATGCATGTACAAAAATTACTACAAATTGCATTGCATATGCATGTACAAAAATTAAAAAGTGGAGTCGCTATAATTCCATTTCAACTGTAGGTGACGGGAGAACATTTTGACTAATAGTCATTTTCAAATAGAACAACTTCTATTTCATAATTTGACTAATCGTAAACCACAGAAGTCACTTTTTGGGGGTGCCACACGGTTAGTCTTTTGACTATAGTCAAAAGACCAATCGTGTGGCACCCCCTTAATGGTTATCAAGGTAAGCTACATCGATTATTTCTTACATGGAGTTGGAAGTAGAACCCTGTCGTCTATACTCAAAATGTTCTTGTCTTAGATTTCGGGTCGATTTTAGAAATCATTTTTTGGGATTAAAGCAATACATTGCAAATTGAGAGAAAATATGTTGTGTTTTGTTAGAGTGTGATATGTGGCCATTAAATATTTATTATAATGTGTGTTATGAAAATAATATCTTAGTCTAGCGTTTTACTTTTAAATGAAAATTGTATTGTAATTTCCAAGCCCAATCGAATATAGATTAGATGTTTAGTCTGTTCACTTGTGATAAATAACAAATTTCCTTTAGGCAAGAGCAAGCTGGGCTTTTGTTTTGTGTATGCACACCACACACTTGTTATTATTCGAATATATATCACCTAAATTTACTACCAATTAGAATAATGAAACTGTTTTTGTGACCTACTACAACTACCAATTTTTCTATCGAGCCGTTAAAATTTATTTCTATAAATCATGTGTTTGCTTGTGTTATTACATAATCATTCTGTTCTACAGCTGAAAGGTTTTGTAACCCAATTGATAAACAACTTCTCAGTTTACATTAAGTTTCACTCTTGTCTTCAACTGTTTATACACACTCTGTTAATATATCACTTCAAACTGCTTTCCTAACAAAGACAACGGTTACAAATATCTATGCGATAAATTTCCTTTTGTATGCGAAATTTTGTAGAACTTAGACAAAATTTAATTGAGTTTAATGCAATTCTTTCTTCTGGTGGTTAATTATTTGATTTGGATTGACTACTATCATAAAAAATTATTTACAAATTGACATTTTTATCATGATTTTGTAAAACTTTCAAACTTACACAAACCGCGTATATGCATACATCATTAGAACAATATATCAAAGCAGGAATATATATTTAGCGTGTGGTTTGCTAAATTGAATCCTCATTCCTTTTAAATTGAAACGTGTATACAGGGGTTGACTTGTAATCAGGGCTGTAAAATTTATTCATGCAAATGAATTAAATGAATGTAATAAATTTACTCTATAAAATGCATTAAGTTCATGAATTACGCTGTCAATGTTCTTTACTTACTACGTCAAATTCATTAACATTTGAACAAGTGCGTCAAGCATAATGAGTGATATTAGTGTATTCTGTAGAATGTAACATAAATAGTAGCTTACTTATTTTTGTTGTTATCTTCATTTTCGCTTATTCTTAGAAATTCTCATCATGTTCTATTATTCCAAAAGCATACCGTATGCCATGCAAAACGTGAAAGAATGATGTTTTAACGCTTTAAATGAATGAAGTCAAGAATATTAATATGCTTCAATATTTTGAACCCTTTATTCGTACAGTACTAAATACTTCGTGGAAGTGAGACGATTGACAGATTGCAAATAAGTATTCTGCAGTGTAAAATAACCTTGACACCCTGATTGATAATTGTTGCAAATTTTGAACAAATTCATATAAATTTGTGTTTTTAAATGTTGTTCTGGAACCATGTGGAAACCATTTAGTCAGACGGACCTGACACAAAACGTGGGATTGATTCCTCAGGCATTGTCTGAGTACTTTAATAGCTGTGTGTACAGTAATATCTATATACAAAATACTACAGATAGGCAAATCTGGAATATTATACCGCTTGGTGATTACTTTTTTCTGGATTTTTTCTCTCACCCAATTCACAAATAGCCGAATATAGCGGACAATATTGATTTTGCAAACCCGTACTAACTGAATTTCGGAAACAGCAGATAACCTATTTTAATTATCATTCTAGTGGTTGCTTTTGAAAATTGGAATGGGAAGTAGGAAGGCTCTATCTCGATTTAGCTATAATTTTTATTATTTATAGGTAATTATGTATATACTGCTTATTAGACATATTTCCATTTTATGCGTCAGTATTATTGCTTAATAGCAGAATTCGTATTAAATTGGGAAGTACAAGATTTATGTATCATCCCACAATGAGTGCTGGATAATATGGCATTTGCATTGAATGAAGTGGATAAATTCAAGGTTTTCACTTCCACAGAATAAATGACTGCTTAATGTGTTTAATATTATAGCTCGCTAATATTCCTCCAAATGCTTAATTCTCCATGAGAAACTTCTGCTGTGATTTTGAATTTGTATCCATTTAAGTTACAACTAAATTATGTTTGGAAGTTTATAGTCTATCGATGCTTTATGTGTGCTGACTAGGTATTTATGGAGAATTACCACAATTGGGTTTGACAACGGCTTTTCTTTCGAACGAGAACATTGTTTGAACATCATATTACCACTCGGCTGCAATTTTCTGTTGATTCTCCCTCGATAAAATCTGAAGGATGTACGGTATTTGACCATACATTTTAAAAATGCTACCTTGTTATATTCACACAAAAATAACCACCCTGTACTTTCTAAATTTAACCGCTCAAGTTTCGTCACTTCCTGTTTAGCAGTAGACGGTTTTATTGACAAGCAAATTGCTTTTATCTGTCGACTCATCGTAATTCTTGATCGTTCTTCGAAACGAATTTCACAAGACAAATATTCTAGTGATAGCAATCTTTAATTTGATTTAGAATATCAAACTACTTATATACTAATTTTGAAACTCCAACATAATTTCCCGGGAGTTTTTGTATCGGTGCGAACGCTTTAAGAGTTTTATATCTTTCGATTTCCTGACCTCTGTGAATTTTGAATTTTAATTTCTTCTACATTTATTTTGTAATTGCTAATCTGACTAACCGGGTGGTAATGATGATTATAGTAATAATCCATTGCGTTGCCAACATTTTTATGAATAAATTCATCTTTACATTTTATACCGTCCTATGTAATTAGTAGGTCAAAATTTGGAAAACTCCCGCGCATAATTTTGTTTTGTTGTGCTCAACCATTTTGTTTTGTTTATTTTTAGAGTTTAACGCTTTCACGCATATAAGGCTGAAGTGTAAACCTACTGGTTGAATTGATTTATGTTTAATAAATTTAGTGTTCGGTTTTTATCCGCCTTGCCTTTAATGGGATATATTTTATGAACTTATTTATGAATAGAAGTAGTAGTATTTAGGAAAAAGTAGAAGAAACCTTTTTACAAAAATTTTATTAAACTATACTGAACATCTTTGCTGTGCTTTCACGTTATTAATTAGCTTGCACACGTTTAATTTATTACACAGTTAGTTAACGAATTAATTCGTAAAGCGTAAGTGAGTATACATAAATAGACATGGCCTCCTTTATATATACTTATGCAGCTAATGCCAAGTTATCGAGTTTTACAGAATGTCTAAATCAACATGATTTATTGCCCCTTAGTGTTAATTTAATGAAACCATTGTCACACTGTTAAAAATGCCCTAGTAGTAATTTGATCCTCTTTCCGGACATTGCTGAAGCCTCTTTCATTAGAATTTTCTAGTGTAAATTATCAAAAGCTAAATTTGTATTCGCCTTTTTCAACTTATATATTTTTATAAACAAGTGCTACGCTAGGGTAAAATCACATTTTATGCAAAATTAGTGCTAGGGTTTTTATTTTTCATAATGGCTTCGATTAAACAGTTTATTTTCATTAATTGGTTTCCTATTAATCGGGTAGTCAATCGGTTAATCAGTCATTTTTAGAGAAATCAAAGAAAATATATTAATTTTAGAATGCAGCACTTGCAATTAGAGATGAGCGCTGTACAGGTTTTTTTAAAATTATTTTTACCGCAGAGGAAAAAAACCACCTCAATGTGCGTCTTTTCACCGCCAACCACTGCAATAAATGAAATTTTACCGCGGTATACAATGTCGATTTTTATCGTCGTAAGAGGAAATAGATTTTTCTAAATTGTATTTTGTGGCTATGGATCATTCGTAAAAAACCTTGAAGACAATTTCTTAGGTATCTTGTCAATTTTTTCCATTTTATTAGTGTTGTATCCAATTTTTCATGAAATATGCCAAATGTTTTGTCACCGCAAGTTGCTTGAATTCCTAACCACCGCGATTGTCTAAATCGCTACCGCACTCATCTCTACTTGCAATCATTACAATTTCCTTCATTCATCTTCAAATGTTTCCTACTTTCGTAATGTTGGCTGTGGCCGATTCGGGCGTAGTTTTATAGATAAAATCTTGAAAATAGGGTTGATCAATTCTTAGGTTCGGATTTTACTGTTAAACTATTGCAATATAAATTAACAACATTATGGTTTTAACTGAGGTTCACGGTAGACGTAGTTTCTACGGGCCGTTTTTTAATTCATTGGCTATTTTATTTTTTGACCGATTGGCCACTTTTTTCCCAGTTCTATAACAAAATGTGTACAAAGACGTTCTATTTAATCACTTGATTGCATTATTTTGGACGTCCTAATTCTGGCGGCCATAGCAAGAGTTTTGTTTATTATCTCGAAACCTTTTTTAGATGTTTAGTCGTAAAGAAATGCTATTTATGCCATTTGAAAACACGTGCTTTGTCAATTCCTTTTATCCTATAAACACATCATTTCAACATTGTTTTTGCTTAATTGTTGTTCTTCATGCAGAAATGTTTTGCCGAATTTTTAAATGTCTATTCAATTAAATCCTTTAAAACCCTGAAGAAAGATGTAGACGCAGACTTGTAAACGAGCTTGAGCACAGTATTTGATATGCAACGAGCCTATTTTAGGCAAAGCAAGCTTATAGTTCTGCTTGTTAATTTGATTATGGAGATTTTTCTTATTTTTTGCAGTCAGTATGCCTTTTCTATAATCTTATTTAAGAAATGTTTATTAAATAATAGGAAGAGCTATGTAAAAAATTCTTTGAACACAATATTTTTAAAAAAATACCTAGCTAAAACGAGCCTCATTCAAAGATTTTATGTGGCGAGCCGAGCCGAACTTACACAAAATTTAAATAAGCCGAGCTTGGAAATGTCAGCTCGTTGACAAGTCTGTGTAGACGTCATAACCTAGTTTGTGTTTAGATCATTTTACTAGTTATAAATTACAGCCCATTGTGTATACTACACCGCGCTTATATTGTTTATTTCATTAAAGGTTGTTATGGAATATCTTCCGGGAGGGTCGTTGACGGACGTTGTCACAGAGACCGTCATGTCTGACGGACAAATCGCAGCTGTTTGCAGAGAGGTACTGCAAGCTCTCGAGTTCCTTCACAGAAATCATGTTATACATCGTGACATAAAGAGTGACAACATCTTACTTGGTAACCATGGAGATGTCAAGCTCAGTAAGTTGTCTTTCAACAATTTATTATGAGTGAAATTGTTAATAGAGATAATCATCAACTTCATTCATTTTTTCATATTTAGTTTTGTCACACGACTGTGGTAATATTCTTGACTATTTTATTGAATTTCTCTGCTACGCAAAGCGCTTTTGATATGATGGAAATTAACTGTTTGTACTGCAATATATTCATAAATTCTCTATCAGATAAGAATTTATGTCGGTCGCATCATTTCATCATAAACTGAATAATTCAAATTTACTCTGAATATTTCTAAAGTGCATTTTCTAGTTTCTATGTCGTTTTCCAATTCGCTTGGACCCTTAAACATCAAATAATTCTTTCTACATTTATATCCATTTTCTAAATAGTTTTCTGGAGTGTTCATTCACGTGATTAATATCAATATTTTTCAACAGTGCTTCGTCAATTACCAAGAATATTTATTTGTTTTTTGTTAAAATAACTCACCTTGAATGCATTCATAACAAAGGCGCGTATTTAGCAGGGGCTGGGGCTTTCAACATTGATTTTTTTGGTTTTTGCTTTTAAGATAAAATATTTCATAAAAGTTTTTAAAATAATTATGAACTAGTGATAAAGTGCATTTAATTGACTGGTTTTTGCATTATTTTCACCCATACTATTGGATAAACAGAGATACCTGGAAAGTGTTTCGATTTTCAAAATCTTTGATAACACTAGGTCTTAATAGCTTTTTTAGTTTACCTGCTACCGCATCTGCTGCACATATTTACAAATTTGCAAAGATATATATATATATATATATATATATATATGCAATATTTACAGTATGCATACAGACATATTTAATTTAGAGATGATTCTTAAAAAATGGTTTTGGGAAAATCATGGTGCTAGTTTTCTTAAATTTACGAAAATTTTTGAAAAAAGCCTTTTACAATAAATGCAAGATATTTGTATTTTCAAGAAATTGAGAGATTATGCCATACCCATTATGAAAATATGAATTTATGCACGAGAATAGTAAACAATTCTACCAGATTTGATAAAATTTACCGACGTGTTGTATATTACAAAAATGTTCTTGTCAATGATAAATGTAATTGCCCAAAAATCTATTGAAATCATTAATAGAGGTAAGTCTCTATATATATTTATTAAAGAATTTTAATTAAATAATTTGAAAACGACATGATTCCTTGTCACAAAGAATGCCTAAAAAAAGCCAATAAAATCCTAAAGTTTTGTTTGTAAAATTTTTGTATAATTCAGCTTCAAATATAATTTCCTTTCACTTGTTTATTTACAATACTTAACTATATTTCAAGAACATATCAGCCCATTCCGCGAAATCCTCGTGATGTTTCAAAAGGATTAACCATGTTTTCTCAATTATGTATAGATGTTTTACTCAAGATGAACAATAGCCACTTGTTCTAAATCCCTAATGAATTTTATTTACCCACAATTATCTAATTTCAGTGAAGTTGTTGCAGTACTTCTAAGCGGGACTCTACTTTTCACTGCGTTTGTTTTTCTCACAGAAAGTCACATGACCAGGATAGCATTGTATCGAGATCTTTCTTATGAATGCAAAATGCGCAGATTGAGGTGTTTGTATTGTTTTGCTCAAATGCGATTTCGCTGGCGAATGTTTGGTGCCTTATCAATGGTTGTTTAACTTGTATTAATCATTCTGTCGGTTTACAAGTATTATCTACGTTGAGTAAAACTACAGCTTCTATATCACTACATGTTTTTTAAACATTGCCTTCGAATTGTGTACATTAATTTTCACTAATTTCATAAACTGTGGTTATATGAACTCCGCTCATCATCCACTCTCTTGTTGTATCTATAAACTCAACAGCATGCCAGCAGACACCATTTTCAATTGTTCGGTAGAAGTGACTCATCCCTCATTTGGATGGATCACGAGAGCGTTGGTTAAAATGAAGTAATTAACTACTTTTCTCATTTCCGCTTTATCCAACAGTAAATGCTCACCATTCACAATAGCACACCATTTTCACTAATTGATTTCGGTATTTCTGCATAGTATAAGAACAACATCAAATTCAAAATTTAATCAGCCCTAATTGAATTTCTTTTTATAGCATGTATTAAGCATTTAATTTTTCTCGCAGATTTTCAGGCAAACAATCTTTTATAGTATAGATCCCTGCATTTTCTATGCCTTTCTGCGGCATGAACATAAGCTAGAGCATTTTCAAAAACCAAATTGTATTTAATATTAATTAGTGCATCTTTGTATAATTTCCGTTTTGAAAAAATTCCGATTATTATCGAATTCGCTCTTTATTTATTGTAACCTTAAGTGTTTCAGTACACCGATTTTTACAAATTTCGAAGTAAAACGTCTACAATTTGTACACGATTTTGATTGAATGTATACCCATAAGCTACTATTTAGTAAATGTAATATTGAATGCTTGTGACATTTATTTTGTTAATTCAATATCGAAGTTATTTTTGAACATTTGAAAGACAGAACTTCTCTAAATTCTGACAAATCACGTTTATTTCTTTTTTAAAATTCTTAATTTCAGTTTTATCTGTAAAAGCATAAATAACATCAATGTATTCTTATCATGATGTCATTTAAAAAGTTCATCCAGTCTTGTCTGTACTTTTGGTCACTGCCGACAAATGCCATGTAAAATTCCATTCCCAATGCCTCTGTAGTAATTTCAAATCAATAACAGCATTATTTAATGAATATTTGTGAATTTTTTTTCAAATGTGCATAAAATACTTCATTCCATTACTGTGAATTGAGAAATGTCAACTTCATTGCTTTTGAACCAGTATCCGGTTAGAATTATTCTGACAATTATCGATCTAACAGTCACATCTACGCAGTTCCTGTTGTTGGCATTACCATCATTTGATGCTTTGTTTACAAGTGTGTAAATTTTCACTGTGGTTATGCTTCCTCCAGTCCCTTAGCTGCGCCAAAACAAGACAAGTTGCTAATTTAATATGAATTTCAAAATGTATATAAAATCAAATATTCAGTAAATCCCAGTGATGAGATATTCTCTTAAAAATTGAAAATGTATTTTCATGAATAGTTGTTTGCCATGCAATTTTAAAACAAACTATTTTGAATATGCAATCAAATGGCCAACATATTTTTTGTTACATGTGTATGTGTACACCTGGGATCCAAATTGGACCCCAATCAAAATGCGGTAAACGATGGTAGATTATTTACTGCAGCTAATACATATCACAGCAGTATTGTTTTTAGAGTTATTTGTACTTACCCAAGAATGACATTTGTTAGAAATGGGTTTTGTTTTCTTATCAAATTTACGGTCAAATGAAATTGGTCTTCTAAATAATGCTTTGATTGGCTTTCTTCTAGACCTTTTCCCAATGAAGCAGTATGTTTTCTGCAGTGAAGTACTTTCCCATTTTGTGCATACTGAACATGCATATCTATTGGTGTGTTCAACAATCATCTCAACTATTTCAATAGTAAGAAACAGTTTAAATGAATCAAACTCAGTTTTCACATATTTTAATGAAGAAGGAAGTTCAGGAACACAGTTCAAGATGTTATGAGATAGTGTCTCCTACCTCTATTGGATAAATTTGAAGTGCAAATGTTTCCATCAGTAGAAATCATTTCCAATTTTTTTGCTAGATAAATTCAGATTTGAAAATGTCTTGTTATCAAACTCTTTATCCTCACTTGGTGATTCATTGGACATCAACACATCACTCTTTACACCTGAACCAATATGATTAGATGAGAGATTTGAATTTTAAAAAAGAAATCATTTTCATATCCTCAATAGATAGCGACATTTTTGTTGAATAAAATATAAATCAGAAAACAAAATTAAAATGCATTTGAAACTTTTAATGCAAGGGAAATGCATAATACAATTATATAGTGTTATTGAAATTTACAACATGCAATGATAAATTACATTCAACATGGTAACTCTTTTATAAAAATTAAAAAGTTAGCACAATGGAAATATGGCTGGGGTCCAAAATGGACCCCAGCTGGCCATTTAAGGGTTAAAAGAATTATGATCATTTCATTCGAATTTGTTGTAATTTTGAAATATTTAAGACGAAATTTTCCATTATATACATCCGAAAAGAATGTTTGTCTACTCAGAACTTCTTTCCTTTGCTGGAAAATACTATCCACTGCCAGTTATTTCTGACATTTTTAAAATCAATTGTTTGCTTGGCTTTGGATTAATGCCTATTTTTACTGTTCACTTAATTTCTCTCCAAATATATATATATATATATATATATATATA
>CABFPE010000537.1:81333-99830 GCA_900660155.1 Hofstenia miamia | reverse complement strand
TGAAATAAAGATAATTTCTAAATTCTACTATAGAAATTAAAAAATGCGTTACTTAAAAAGTTAACAACTTACGTTTGTTTAACTTTAACTGCATACATAATCAAAACTACCTAGACCTATATGTCTCGGATAAGAATTGCCCTCCGCCCTTTTAGAAATTCTCAATACTTCGATTTATCAGTAAAAACAATTTCATTTTTAATTCGTTCTCCCATTATCATTTATGCTTGTATTAATCACAAAAAATAGTAAGAAAAAAGATCTACTCTAGAAGCTATGCAAAATTTAGCTCAGAATGTTTTATTAAATGCTTGAACAATATAGGTTGGGATTATATATACACATGTAATAACGTGGATGACATGTTCAATTTCCAACTTAGGCAATTTACTTGCTGTCTTAATAAACTTTCTCCCTATAAAACAAAATACATAAAGATAGATAATCCAACATCAAGTGACAGGATTAGCTGAGGATAAAAAATGGCAAGGAATAAATTTGTCAATGAATGTTCAGTAGTAACTTTAAATCATTACAAGAAAATTTAATCCAAGTTACAGCAATTAAAAAGGGCACAACAACCTGAAAGAGAAGTATTTTTATAATGAGCTAGAGGATTCAGAGCACAAATGGAGGTTTACAAATAAGAAAAAGAATTTGTCTTCCAACATTACAGTAATTATTGTAAATAATGAAACATGCTCCAACAAAAGAGTTATAGCCAATCATATGAATGAAGTATTTAAAAATGTACTACTGAAAATTGTTTCGAAACTTGATTCTAGAATATCTAGCGGCAGTAACGGAATACCTGTCTTCATTATTAAAAAGTATATCCAATATTTTGTTGATCCCTTGCTTTTCATCTATAATTATGCTATAAAATTCATATCACAAGCGAAGAAGAATATGCATTAACATCATTCAAACAGAATAACTATTGGAAAAATTCATTCACGTCCCTTACCTGCAAACATTGGAATAAGCTGCCAAAAAATATTCGCTCTGAAGAGAGATTCCACGCATTTAAAAGAATGTTAAAAAATAACCTATTGAATCAACAAACTAGGATATTCCCAGAACTAAACGTATGACGAAACATTAATTCATTATATTTTTATTCTTTTAATCCTTTATATATTGCTGTGTATTTTTTAATTCTTGTTTTTATTTCTCCTGTCCTAACTTGGTATTTTATTATTGTATTCGTCTGTGTGTATATGTGTAAGTTTTGTAAATATTTACATATATTGTAAATTGTATCTAATGCTATTGAATTTGTAAGTATGTACAGCGATTTCAGCAAAGTAAAATACTCAAATGAAAGATATTTA
Organism: Hofstenia miamia; assembly: GCA_900660155.1. NCBI lineage: Eukaryota > Metazoa > Xenacoelomorpha > Acoela > Hofsteniidae > Hofstenia > Hofstenia miamia. Next base: position 98,496 of record CABFPE010000537.1, on the reverse strand, counting down.
AGTCTCATATTACTTCAATTATCGCAAAAAATATCAATTCGATCTTTTATTCAACACTTTTAATTTATCTTCGTCGAACACAAAACTACCTATAAGAAATGCATCTACTTTTAGCATATTCGTTGATCCTATCATCACTACAGATAAGAAATTTTCAATTTCTGATCATTGTATTATTGGAAAGCAAGTTCTTAGTACTGATGTGTGGGCCGCTAATTTTTCTGGCCCGCTCGCACCCGCTGTTCAATACTAAGCCCGCCTGTGAAGATCTCAGCTCACCCGTTAGGGTTTTAGCCCACCCGCAAATGCATTGCACATTAATCGCATCGTCCACCGCACTTGCACATTAATCACGTGATTTCATTATGTAACTGTAAATTACTCCATATCCAATAGAATCATTACTATCAGCTGTTCACTCAGCTGTTAAATTTACTTCTGGTAGATTTGAGATATAGTAAAGTTGTGATTTGAGATATAGCAAACAGAATTGTAAACAGAGATATTGTGTTTTGAGATATAGTAAACAGAATAGACTTATAATACTTTATTTTTTTCTTCTCTGTGCCAGCCCTGTGGCCCGCTCGAGCCCGCGGAGATCGGACTGGCCCGCACACCACTAGTTCCTAGTGATACTATCAATACAATTTGAGAATGCATTGTCAATAGTGGCGTACGCAAGGAGGGACTCTCCCGTCAGGTTTTCAAAACTGATTTTGACTGGCTACATCAAAAAATTAGCATTAAAAATAATAAAAAATTTAAAATCTAAGCTCGTGAAATGCATTTCTTAAGGTCTATTTCTTCAATATTTTCAAAATTTTTTATCATGGCTAAGATTTCCCCACCGTCAGAAAATCCTGCGTCATCAGTGACCATTCTGAAGAAAATATTGCTAAGCTTAAATTTGAAATAAACGTTCACGTTTGGAATGATGAATATCCAGCCCCAGGATCCAAATAATATACTAGGAAATCTTCTAGCTAAACTTGAATATTTTATGACATTTTTTGAACTGAAAGAAAGATTCTAAGTAAATCTTCTTTTCTAAAAATAATTGATAGTAAACCCTGAATTGATTCAAACTGCAAGCAGTGTATAAAAAAGTAAAAAGGATACATTCATACCAAATAGCAAGTGATTTTCAAGAAATGCGCCTGTAAAACCAAGTTAGGAGGTAATTGTACCCAAACCAACTGCGTAAGCTCGTAGTTTGAGAACGCGTTAATGCTTACTGTGGAATTTCTTAAATGTTGTAATAGTTGCCGTTTTTAATATTTTTCTAGTGTGAACTGTTTGAAACTGGAATCAGAATATATTTTGCAGTATGTAAGTGGGTTTGAATACTTTCCTGCATGTATCAGAAACTTTTTACCCGTTATCGAAAATGAAATTTTCTTGACTGCTCTCAAATATCTTCAGATTTTTCCTCAAAATCGGAACATTTATTTATATTTTATTTATATTCTGAAAAATGGGTATGTAAAATGCGCGTAAATTGGGATTGAACTTTGAAATATGGCTACCCGTACCAGCACGCATCTGGTATCCACGGTAGCACCCGTACTCGCACATTACAAATGGAGATTGGATGGGTGCAGATATGAGCTTTAATAAGACGCCTAGGTAATGTTATCAAAATTGGCTTAAACGTACAGCACTAGTTTAAAGTTTTAAATTTATTACAACATTAGTTGTTGAATTTGAACCTATAGGTATTCTGGTGGATATGGCTTATACTTTTATTTTAAACCTATATCTGTGAACCTCTTACAGGCAGGAGTACCATATTAGTAAACTCCTAGAACACACTAGGAGGATTAATTTGATAAAAAAATATCTACCATTGCGTTTTATAGAGTAACAGTCTGTAAAGTGTAATTCTTAAAAATATTGTTAACTAATTTTTCGTTTGAAGGAACTTTTGAATCCATAAATTTTGAACTTCTTCATCTATATTTATTTTTGAAACATTTATACATTCATTTGTCTTCGGATAATATTCTGAAGCATGTGTTAAGGTGAGGATTACTATAAATAAATTACTAATTACATATAACTCAAATCTGATCTCGGGTTTTGCCACTACACGATTGGACGGGAACTAGCATTATATTGTCAGAAATAAAGTAGTTGATACTAGTAAGTTCTGCCTTGCTCTTTAGACCGCTTTGTCACCTGAACATCATGTATGGGACAATTTAAATGTTTCTTGCAAAATCAAATGTTTCATTGAAAAACATTTATACATCAACAATGGTTTCAGAATGTTACTGGGTCCAGTGATTTTCTATAGCAAGATTTTCTTAGAAAACAAAGCTCAATATTTACATTATTGAATAATTCAAACTATTTACTTCTAAAATTATAATTCAAAATTCATTTGAAATAACTTTTTTCAACAAACAGAATAAAACGTATTTACTTTATTGAAGTTGTATTTTTTGATTTTGTGTTCACCTCTGAAGTGAGAGGTCAGAATGACAACATCATATTTTGAGATAAATTGCTTGCAAGCTCTTTGTTTGTATTTCTCATTTATATCGGTTGAATTATTACAACTGCAGCTAATAAATCTGTAAAATGTATTAGCAATGATGCATTTATGCTTGTGAAATAAGTTTACATCAAAAGTAAAAAATATAGATGCCCTGCTGCTGATATTTAATTATTGTACTTAAAATGTTAGATCTTTGAAGAGCGCATTTTGAAAGGTTTTTTTACTTTAAAGAACCTTATAATCCACTATTCAAAGAAAATGCCTGAATGAAAATATACTTAAACTTTCCTTTGACAATATTTTCAAGCAAAGAATTTATCTTTTAATGTTAGTAAAAATTGAGGATATATTGGCGTCCAAACTAAGTAATGAATAGTCGAAAAATTCGTATAGAATTCGAAAGTTACACCAACTAGACATTGGAAATATTCAGCAAAAATGTGACCTCCTTATCACATTTACACAAAACTACTTCCTTCTAAGGATGATATGTAGTCTGTTTTATTACCACAAAGTAATTGTTCTGAAATACTTTATGCTATTCATGAAATTTTTTACACTATCATTTATGAAATGTTTTTTAATGTACAATAATATGTAATGTATCGTAATCATTAGCATACACAGACTTGTCAACGAGCCGAAATTCTTAAGCACGGCTCGGCTCCGCTGTTTTACTTTTGAGAAGTTTCGGCTCAGCAGGTCGCATAGAACCATTCAATGAGGGTCGTTTTAGCTCGATATCTTTTTAAAAATATTGCGCCATCAGAATTCTGGACACCAGAATAGGCATTTCAAATTAAATAGCAGAACTATAAATTCGCTTGGCTTAATAAAGGCTCGTTGCGTTCAAGCTTGACTCGGCTCGGCTAGTTGACAAGTCTACTATAACATATTCGGATACCCATGGAAAATATTCCCAATGATTTTATATAACCCTACTACACTGCATGTAAATGTTGTCTCAAAGACAATCACTTTTGCTTGAATGGCCGAATATGAGTTACCAATTAATTTTTTTTGCGAAATGGAGAAATATGGCCATAGGTTAGCAAATTGAAGTCCTTGTCAATGTTTATACTGACTATATCTTTTTGATAAAAAATGAATTCAGTTTTATGGATGATGCATGCACTTGTTTCTGTAATATTATTAGATTCAGTCTTATTATCAAAGTCAAAAGAGTCAATAAGTGTCTGCCGAGCGTTTTGAATTGAAAATTAAGTATTATTTGGAACTATTTAACGTTTGGAAATACAAGAAACAATTCTGAACAGAATGAAATGCTAAAAATGTAAAGTGTGCTGGAAACACTTAAGTTTGTTTTTGTATCAATTTCCATTTAATCTATCTAATAGGCTTTAAAATTGTTATCATAGCTTGATTGACATAGAATCCAACTAATGAAACTTTCCCTGTGGTAGATTCACAGCTATATTTTTTTACATAATTTTTAATCCCCTCCAATTGTGAGATAAATATCCCTGCATGACTTCACATCTGTAATTTTACAGTTCCACTCCTAATTTCTCATTTTGCAATATAATGTTTGTATTTAGTTATGTCGCATGAATGAGTGTTTGAGTGAATGAAATATAAAATAGGCCTATTGCAGGCTTCTCAAGAATTAGCTAGAGGGTATTAGGGGTTGAACTTCTGCTGAAAAACTAAATGTTGAAACTTTTGGGTACATAGGATAAACGTAGGTATTAGTCATTTTGGCGATTTAATTTTTTGCATGAAATATGCAAATGAAATTTAAAATCGCCACAAAGCAAAAAATTTAATCAAGCTTTCACTGATGAAAATGGATAAATATACTAATTATTCTAGTTAATAATTTCTTAATCGTTCATGATTCAATGATAAAATAATATGAACCATTTTAAACAATCAAACAACTTTTAAGACCTCATGTATTATGCAAAAGTAATAATAACTAAAAATAAATAACAGAAAGATTTATTATGTCATTAAAAGAATCACTTTGCTATGTAAGTAAAATTTTATAACCTTGTGCAATACAATAAAAGTGTCTTTTGCAAGATGGAGTTTCAGCATAATAATTATTTAAAAACCCATTGAATGGATGATGAATAGATATTTTTATAGCTTTCCTTTTTTTGCTTGAAATATTGATGTTATATTTACAATATAAATAATTTGCTAGTCTACATGATTTTTGAAAAAAATTCACGATCAATGTTAACCTTAGTCGTTCTTTTTAACAGAAATGGCTCTTTCTTTCTAAATTTAGAGGAATAATGAAAAGAGGTGTGTTGTAATGTATTGAAATCAGCATTCCAAAGAAGATCTATCAAGCCTAAATATATTTTTCAAGTGAAGATATATAGGTGCTTCTCTAATTTATCCACCGAATACATTTCGTTTGAAAATTTTCAGGACTTAATATATTTGCTTGATTGAAAAGCAAACACATAAAAGCAGTATATAACGAGCTATCAGGCCAAATTTCAGGAATATACAATTCGAAATGAAAAGGGTTTTATCAATTTGAAGTTAGAAGTATAAGCATTTTTACACTATCAAGAAAAAACTTGAATAATTTACTGAATCAACCCTCCAAATTTTTGAAGTTTTTAATGACAATTTGCAGATTTCATCATTTGATAATGTCGCATAGGTTTAGAAGAATTGATCAAGTATAAAACATTAAAATTTGAGCACCTCTCGCCACATTAGGACATGTTTGAGACAATTGTCTACGATACTAAAAGCATTTCTATGGGATTTTTCAGAGACATGATTTCCTAAAAGCCATTTATTAGATGTTAAGGCATTGGTAAAAAAACATTTGACCTCAGAATTAGATTCTGCACGTTTCAACCCCTTAAATTGCACAAAACACAAAGCTGGTTAAAAATTGCAAAACAGTTGCAAATTGTTAGGCTTTGTGTAAAATATCACACATTATAAGTACGTTGTCTTAATTCTACGAATTTGCACTCACGCATTATCCCAATTTTTAAGCATGGATTGCGCAGGAGCTGCGCAATTTTTAATGCTTAGCACAGAAGTGAATTATGAAATTACCAAATTTTCTCTGTGATTTAGCTACTAAACCTGACCAATAAGATTCAAGGAAATGATTAGGGAAGAAATAGCTGCAAGTTGTAATTTTGATTTACTTTATTGTATTGTTTGATTGGGACAGGAGTCATTCTTGTAAATTTTGAAACTGTCAATGCAGAACTCTACGTTAAACAAATCCATCAACTTAATAAAACCGCACTTGAAAAACGACCGCTTGACCTCATGTCGTTCAATTTCAAAACGATAATGCCCGCCCACACATCGCCAATATGACAAAGGCTGCATTCGTGGAATACGAGATAACAGGAAGTGAAATAATTCTGCAGGTGTGGGAAGTGTAGGAACAGTATCAATTATAAACAGATTACAGTGGCTTTAATTTGTTTTATTAAGTGTAAACCTTTCAAAACAATCTAATAAATAAATAATTATATAAATTAAATAGAAAAAAATAAATATATATATATAGTTACAAATTAAATAATGTCTACAAAAATTATCGTTTGACTCTTCTGTAATCCATTTTCTGTGTTATATTATCTATTTGAAAATCCCAATGCATTTCTAATAATTGCCAGAGTTCGATTGCACCTTAAAAAAAATCCATTAAGAGAATTTTAAAAATTCTGATCCAGTGTCATTGATACACTATTAGAAGATGGCTTTTTAAACAAGGTAAGTGAATAAATTTATTATATCATGCTTGTCATGATTATTACGTATTATAACATGTCACGACAAAATTCGAATTCACACAATCACACAGACGATTTTCGTAATAATTTATGTCTTAAGTAATAGAATTGTACACAGCAATCAAGAAGCCATGCTTTTATTATATATGTACTTCGTAGCAGCGTATGGTGAACGTAAATTGATAAATATTCAAATTGTTGGAAGACATGGAGACAGAACTCCTCTCAAGTCTTTTCCCAATGACCCGTATAAAAATGTTTGGAAGCAAGAAGGAGGACTTGGTGTACTTAGCGAAAATGGCAAAACTAGAATGCTTAACTCTGGCCAAACACTCAAAACGTATTATTCAAAAATTCTTAAGAAGTCAGTTACCATTCATAACAGTGATGTTAGTTCTTCTAATGAAAATAGAACAATTGAGTCTGCCCGGTTATTTATTAGTGGTATGTTCAATATTCAAAAACCAGAAGATATCAAAGTTAATATTGTTGATCCCGACGCTCTAGAAGCACTTAAAGGCAATTGCCCGAAATTTGATCGCGTAACAGAAGCTATAGAGAGAATTCCGTACTTTGAAAAGAAATTTCTTGTTTTTAGAAAATTGGAAGAGAACATTAGATCTATAACAGGAAATCTTAATGATAAAGATGAAACACTTGCATCTCTCTTCCTTTTCGCTGATTATATATTTGTTGTGAACGAATTCCAGCTGCCTTTTCCTCAGTATGTTACACCTGATGTATATACTAAACTCAAGGAAATGCAACAAATCTTTTTAGAAGTTTCTACATTTACAAAAACTCAAAAGAAATTGTTAAGTGGCTATATTTTACACTCAATTAAGGATTCCTTTCAAAGATCAGTAGATGATACGAATTCCAGGAAGGAGGTTAACTTATCATTATACATGACCCATGACTTTGTGTTGCACGCACTGGTAAAGGCCATTGGAATTCCTTTGAAGGATTATCCTTCATATGGAGATATCCTCATATTTGAGTTAAGTACGGATATAGATACTAATCAATGGTATGTTGGTGTGAAGTACAAATTGGGCTATTCTGAAATGATTACAGATTTACGTCTTTGTGGCAGGCAATTCCAATGTACTTTGAGCCAATTTCTAAAGAAAGTTTCAGGAAAGAGTATAAATTTGAAGCAATTTAAGGAAATGTGTAGAGGAATGTATTAATTATGTGCCAATCAAAATGTATTCGATTATCTAAAACTAAGATGTACTTTTCAGAATTTACTCATTAATTTTATAAGCAATTTATTATTTCATATTCAGTACTGCACAGACTATCCTGAAAGAAAATAATTTCTGAAAAATATTTAAAATTCAAACCACCACGATTATTAATTCTTAAGAGCAATGGGTGTTTTTTAGGTACGTAGACTTAAGCAATATAATATTTTTTTCATTGTTATAAAATATTTGTAAAATTAATAGGCTAACATTTAAAAAATGGAGTTTTTGTAAATGAGATATATTCTAGGTAGACAATGTTGTGATAGCATGCGGTTATTTTTCTGTTGATCCCAAAATTTGCAAAAGATGAGAAATTCTAGTTTTCTGACAGTTATATTACCCTCATAAGAAAACTTAAATTTTACGTTTTTAAAACTTAAGTGCTTTTCATTTAATGGGGATTGAGTTGAAAACATAGATTCCAGAGGATTTTAAAATTTTACTTTTTGTCCCTTTGTATATGAATTACAATATGGATATTTGTCAATGATGAAATGAGTGTTCCCAATTTCATGCATAATTAAAGGCAAAAATATATACAAATTTTCCAATTTCTTATATGTGTAAATAAAAAATGAAATTGATTTCATTATTTCGGGCAATTTTTTATTTATATAGTTCCAACTATATTAGTCGTTTCCTATTAGGGAAATTAATTTAAAAAATTAATACACTCACAGAAAAAATCTCTTGTTTTAAGAAAAATAGATTTTGTAATTTCTCTAAAATAAAATAACGTATAAACTTCCTAAATAGAATAATATCGAAAAAATAAGAAACTAAGTTTCTTATATAATGAAAATCGATTTACTAGAGAACAAGAGAATTTTTCTTTGAGCGTAACAAATAAAACTTAAAATTATTTCGTAGGCATAATTTTAGTTTAAAAGAATAATATTACCGTTTCCAAATATATATTACTTAGATGACAATATCAATTAGTAATTTCATGCAAATTTAAAAATAACTTTCATAATTTGAGGCTATTCCCTTAAACATTACAACAATGCATTCTGCAAAATTCATTGGTTCACTGTATTGGAGTTTTATTGTTGCATTGACATATGAGAGATGTTTTGCCATAAAATACTCAATTTTTTACTTATGGCCAAGCAATTTATGCTTATTATGTCTCCTCTATAGTTTTTTTCGCGTCGGTAACTTTCAATTTATCAAAATATATGTCGGAATCTCGAATCACCTTTGTATTGCTTTACCAAAGATTTTATATTATAAAAGTACACGCTTATTGAACGCTATGGTACCCTTAGTGTAAATCCATTCTTTATAACCTTAATTGGAAATGTCCAAGTAATACATGAAATGAGACAATGGCAGAAGAATAGAAAGAAACCAAAAGATAGTAATGATGTGCAGTACTGACATTTCACATGTACTCGCTACGTGTATGATATTGTATGATATTGATGTATGTATTGTGATAATTGGAGAAATTAACGAATTTAATATTAACGGTAATCTAATATAAAACAGTAGAGAAATACTTTCTTAAATTTATATTGTGAAAGGTTTCTCACACATATGGTTATTCTTTCTAAATGTACAGCAATTGTATATAGGAAATCACATTTTAATGATCTATTTAAAGAATTATAATCAACATAAAACTGTTGTAAGAGATAATTATACCTTATTCCAAAACAAAATATCACAAATAAATTGAATTTTTTTTTCAAATTTGAAAGACTTAAAGTTATATTTTCAGCAAATTATTTATATATTCTATATTTATTGTTATCAGTTAATGCTGTATGAAGAATATGAAGAAATTATCTATAAAATAAAATACAGCTTACAACTCTAAATCACTTAGAAAATATTGCAATAATTCAACAAATAAACAAACAAACTTAATATTTGCAAAAAATTACAATTATAGCTTATACTATGGGGTATTTAGATTTTTATTCAGTAGTCAACGTTTTAGAATATTAAGCAATTTGCAATCAAATAATTCTTTTGAATAACTATAAAAGTATATATTAATTTTGTTTTTAAAAGCTCTTAATATATTAATTTGTTCTCACAAACTTAAACAATATGCTTCCATATTAAAGTGACTTAGTATTAATGTGCGAATTAATTGAAACAATCATTTTCTTAACATCTCATTTATTTATTTTATTTGCAAATGAAGTTGAGAATAACAAACTTTGACTAAGTACTTAAAGGATTTAACTTGTTCCATTTCAGTGTCACTGAGTTATAGTTTATTCTGAGAAATACTTGTAGAATTATTGCTAAATTCCTGTCAAAATTATAAAATTGAGTTTTAGTTTGGCTTATTCATAGTTTTAGTAATGCATAATGTCACGTTTTCTACTGTGGGCATGGCTTGAGATAATCGTCATGTCACGTCTTCTTTACAGTATACACGGTATTATGTCGCCTAGGTTATCATATCATGTCCTGTACTAATACATGCATGATCATTGTGGTCTCCATATGTCCTCATGTTTGCATCAACGACTGTTTCTCCATAAATGAGTTGGCAGTGAATTATATTAATTGAGCACCTGTATTCAGGAGATAATTTTGTCATAATTTTATATCTCACTTATAATGCACAATAGTAGTGGTTCCCCTAGACAAATGTCGTCTGTATTTAATACTTCTGATTTACATCTGGATTTCTAGGGAAACCTGACGCTACCGCTGTGTCCCAATTCCTAATCAATACTCAGCAAGTGAAATTTAGTGTAAAGATATTTGTTTAATAAATAATCACAATAATTCTCTTCTCTGTCTCTATGGAGTTTGTCCCTTAATTTTCTGAGAGCATTCGATTAAAGAAGGTAGTCGCCATGGGTGAGGGGGTTACCACACATAGAGTCTATATGATAAAAATAACATAAGTTTAGGTTGCTACGGTTTACTGATCTGTCCCATTAGACAATCTGAACAAACTGATGTCCAGAAGACGCTTTATAATATTGTTTGTGGACACAAGATGGCATTCAGTAACATTTAGATTTGGTGATTTATAAGACATTGACAAGACGTACGTTGACATGTACATCCTACAATGGGTTATGCCACTATAAAACTGATATAAAACGTTTTATTTTTCATTGGGTCAGACTCAGACTAAAATATTGACATTAATTCATTATTTTTTATGTTATTCAGAAACTATATAAAAACCCCTCATCCTCAAACCACACTCTATTAGTCAGGGTTGTCATGGATCGGATAGTTTCCGATCCATATCCAATCTAATCCACAAAAAATACATGGATTGATCCACAAATGATCCATAGGGTCCACATGGTTAGGAGTTTAGGAAAGCTACGGTAACTGATTCGCTCAAATAGAAGATAAAACTGCAATAAAAAATTCATTTTTTAAAAGGAAGATTCATGTATAAATAGAATAATGACAAGGCATTCGCTTAACTCTAGTTATCGACTTTGTTATGATTCCTTACATATAATATCCTTACATATAAATCAATACATGTTAACCTAAAGTACATGGGAACAACCAATGCGGTCATAGAAAAAAGGGGAAGTCGATGGTACTTAGGTCTGCTGGTAACTACACATAATGAAATCTATACAAAATAACACAAACTAGTTTTGTAATTTCCTATGAGGGCTAGATGAAAGAACATGATGTAATAAATGTAATAATACGAACAATGAACGATAGGAAAGCTAATACGAATAAAAACCCCTATCCTTATACCTAACTTATGAGCACATCGGGTAAGCACCAGCTGTCAGCCGCACAGCCGTTTGAATGGCGAACAAATTAATGTTAGTGCTAAGCCATTACGAAGCTCCCGTTAACTGAAGTCGTGAACCACCGTCTCGAATACCCTAGTGCTCGAACATTTAGCTTTCCATGACAATTAATAAAATAACCTGACAAAGAAAAGCAAAGTAAATCCAATGAATTAAAGCCATCACCCAAAATGATAAATTGCACAAATTTTATAGTGGAAAAATAATAAACAGTCAAATATTTGACTAGTACCTGTTAATCTAAGTTGTTTACAATTTCCAATTCTCTGATTTTCTTTCATCTGCCAAGTACGCACTTCTGCCTTAATTAGCATTTGTGATTTCGGCCTTTTACCTTTTGCCAAATTAATTAATATGAAAAAATACTGCATTACAATTTTACAAATAATTAATTAATCATAATCATGTGTTGTACAATTAATATTTATTTTAATGTTCAGTCTTAGTTTCTTCCTCTACTTTTCTCAACTTGACCACACATGATTGGATTACGTTAATGCTCCAGGCAAATTGATTGTCAATTATTTTGAGCAATATAAAAAAAGAGACAGAAAATTACACATAACTGTCAATGCACGTGGTGTTTTAAGCAAGGGCTAATATTTTGATTATTGTACCAAACATGTAAGTAGATGTCACCATTTTCTTATGTCTTAGAAACATAGGATTTTTCAACTTGTTTGAAATTGTAGACATGTTATTTTCCTTGTTCATTTCAAAACATCTGAATTTTTCATAATACTTTTCATACAATTTCAAACCTTTAATCACTATCATGAGCGTCATCATGGCGTCTACCCTGCTTGTATGTGCTAGTTCCAGGCGTACTGTCGTATTAGGATAGAAAAATTCATATGTGGACCTCAATGATTTTGATATTGAAGCTTCATCATAGAATGCACTTATGTTATTTCTTACCTCTTCTTGCGTTATTTGATCTGGATCATTCTTTCCCAATCATATCATCGTTATAATGTCCACTCTTTGCATAACATCATAGTATCTGTATTGAGCACTCCATAACTCACCCCATACTATGTCGTTTATTCCGGAAAATAGTATCACCGTTCGTGTACTTTTTTTCAATTTCACTTCACACCTTTTTTATTTGTTTGTGTNATGAAAGAACATGATGTAATAAATGTAATAATACGAACAATGAACGATAGGAAAGCTAATACGAATAAAAACCCCTATCCTTATACCTAACTTAGGAGCACATCGGGTAAGCACCAGCTGTCAGCCGCACAGCCGTTTGAATGGCGAACAAATTAATGTTAGTGCTAAGCCATTACGAAGCTCCCGTTAACTGGAGTCGTGAACCACCGTCTCGAATACCCTAGTGCTCGAACATTTAGCTTTCCATGACAATTAATAAAATAACCTGACAAAGAAAAGCAAAGTAAATCCAATGAATTAAAGCCATCACCCAAAATGATAAATTGCACAAATTTTATAGTGGAAAAATAATAAACAGTCAAATATTTGACTAGTACCTGTTAATCTAAGTTGTTGACAATTTCCAATTTTCTGATTTTCTTTCGTCTGCCAATTACGCACTTCTGCCTTAATTAGCGTTTGTAATTTCGGCCTTTCACCTTTTGCCAAATTAATTAATATGAAAAAATACTGCATTATAATTTTACAACTAATTAATTAATCATAATCATGTGTTGTACAATTAATATTTATTTTAATGTTCAGTCTTAGTTTCTTCCTCTACTTTTCTCAACTTGACCACACATGATTGGATTACGTTAATGCTCCAGGCAAATTGATTGTCAATTATTTTGAGCAATATAAAAAAAGAGACAGAAAATTACACATAACTGTCAATGCACGTGGTGTTTTAAGCAAGGGCTAATATTTTGATTATTGTACCAAACATGTAAGTAGATCCCATAGGGTAATTTGATTGATACTCACTGATTATGTGTTCAGATTTGTACAAAAACGTGGTTGTGATGTTATTTTCCTTGTTCATTTCAAAACTTCAAAAATTTACACCATAAGAATGAAAAAATTTATCTGTTAGCCATCATTTTTGATTCACAATGATCCATGAATATCCATAAAATACATTTTCTGATCCATATGCAGTGCATATCCATGGATTGGATCGATCCATGTCTAAATCCAGATCCACTGCAACCTTGTATTAGTAAAATTCATATAATTCATATTAACCTTTCTAAATCCAAAATATTTATACTACGGATTTCAAGAACTATTCAGATATCGATGGAAAATGTACTCTAAGATGTTCTGTTCGATATCATTTTTGGTTTTAAATTTTGGTTCCAACATTATTTCAGTGCCACACAGACAGGTTTGTTGCGGGGATATAATTCTACTCCCGCAACCCACCCCGCCCCGCAAGAACCAAATTAATAAAATAAAAAAATGTAATAGTGCATATAAAATAATATTCAAAACAATGATCATGATAATATTAATAAGCAATGACAATTTTAATCGGAATCGCATTCACAAAAATGTTCTTCTATGGGTGCAACGTTTTCCCCTCCACATGGAGGAATTCGCAATTTTTTCATTAAACTTTGCATCTGATTGTGGCTCTTTATATAGACAATGCATTGTAGGACACTAGGCTTTATCTTGCGGCGAAGTTTAGATAAAATCAACCCATTGTTGCTGAAAAGTCGTTCCAACACACGCAAATGAACTGGAGACACACAAGAGCCTTTTCACAGCCTTTTGCAAAAAAGAAGAAATCGAAATGACGCTTGCCAACTCTCCAAAATATGTGTCTTTAAAATAACACTGATTATTTTAATAAGTATATTTAATATTGTTAATATTTATATAATTTTAAAAACAATTCATGTTAATTTAAAGGAATTTAAATATTAATGAGTATTGTAATTAAGCGGCATTATTTGATAATGATAATACACTAATGTAAAAACGTCGTAAAAGAACTTGGTTTACAAGCAACTACATTTTCGCATTACTATTATTTGTAATGTTGTCATACTCAACCCATGCCCACCCCTTGATTATGTCAAGTTTCCTGGACAGGAACTAACACTATTGATTTTTACTTTAAAAAGATTGTTAATGAGAAAAACCATTCAGAATTTAATAAATATAAGCCTTTATTTCTAATTAATAGTGTTCTATTCTATGCGCAGTTAGATCACATCTACATTTCACAAAAAACATCAAATAAATGAGTCGGCCTAAGATCCAAAAAATAACAAATGTACATAGTTATATAGAGTCATTGGCCCCTCCCCCAATATTGAATTGCTTCCGGCGTCTCTGCATAATTTACACTATATAAATTAATTGGCAAACTTTATATGCTACATTATTTATTAAAATTTATAATTAATAACACCAGAATGAATTAACTCACCTAGCTCGCTTAATTGATAAATGAAAGTAAAAGGATAGAAATGGAAAACCGTTGTATTTTCGATAAAACCTAGACGGACTAATTCTCATTGTTTTAACGCCTGATTGTTCTTATTACACAAGATGCTTCAACAGGAGTTTCTTGTTTCACATTAAACAAATAAATAATACTAAAAATACTAAATTTAAATCAGATACTAAAAATTTTAAATCAGATATTTAAAGATTTTCGTAACTTCAATTTTTCTAAATCTCCTCTATCAGAACTAGGCAAACAAATTGTAACTTCAACGTTTCAATTTAGTTTATCTACCTTGAAATAATTAGGAACTATTGTACAAAATTTAGACTTTAATAAATGCTCAGGTTTCACTAATTTACCTTACTATATTATTAAGAAATTTCTTTCACATATTTGGCGACCAGCTATAATTTGAATTTAATAAATGCATAGTTAAAAATCATAGTGAATTATTGCACTGACTTCATTGGCTGTAATATATTGATTTCTTAGAGGTTTTAATGGATTAGGCAATGCAATATCATACATGAGTTCACCTATGAATTAGTCAAATACTTACTACTGACATTCTGTTAGTTCTGGAAAGGGTATATCCAGCCGCAGTGGCGTACGCAGGGGGGGAATGGTGGAATGTCCGCCTTCAGGTTTCCAAATTTGATTTTGACTGGATAAATAAAAAAATTAAAAAATTTAAAATCTAGAATCATGAAATGCATTTTATAGGGCTTCGCTCTGCATTGGGTAATGATGATGATGTCCCCCGTCAGAAAATCCTGCGTACGCCCCTGGTTTTTAGCGTTTCAAGGACATGAATAAATCTGCAACTAGGTTAATTAGTTCCTAAGTTTAATTTGAAATTGATATCAATTTAAACTTATAATTGAAAGTAATATGCAAAATTAATTTAAAGAATTAGAAATATCTACGTAGTAGTAGTAGTAGTAGTAGATATTTCTTTGTATTTAGAAATGACAGATTTGTTATGCCACAACAAACGCTTAAACCGTGAAGTTGATTCAAACTATAAGGAATTCATAGGCATTTTCATTCCCCGCACTTCAACAAGTATATCAATTAATCACCATAATAATTATTCATTTGTAAAATCTTTAACTAATAACAAAAAATTATATATATATATATATATATATGTTATGTCTAGAGAATGATCGCAGCTAATTGTTAGAATGGATCGATAGTGCAGTAGTAGTCCCTTCCCCCGGAGTAGAAAACTAAAATGGATTGCTTTTTTATTTTTAACATAAAAAATGTAACTTTACATTTATTCATAAACGTTGTGGGAAAACATTATTAGCACAGGTGAGGTGTTCAATTTACTCTTTTATTCTGTTAATAGTTAATAGGCATTCTTTAAATTTAATAACATCAGCGTTGATAGGTTTTAAGGTTATTTGTATATAATACGAATTTTAAATCAAGCATACATACCTGCTAGAATTTATTGTTTCGAGAAAACTATAGATAACTTAATTGCATTAATGATATTGATAGACATGATCTTACACAAGAGCATTTTATTTGAGTTAACTTGCGACCTGAAACCACTCAAAATCTGAAAGAATGATTCAACTAGATGCAAATCAACACGAAGCAAATCACCTTACCACTAAGTAGTGTCCATGTATCGAGGTCAAACAAATCTAACATATTACAAAGCTGAAAATGATAATAGTGGGTATACATGTATCTTTACAAAAGTTTATTTGAAACAATGGTGTTTATTCACATCCATATAAGATAAAACTATGAGCGATTGAACTCAAGTAAGTTGAAATTCTTGTATCTAAAGAGCCTCCCTTATCTTCTCTGTTATACTCTGGTTTTATCAAGACCTCATTTCGAAAATTAAATGTACATTTAAGGAATTTATTAGAAAGAAATACAATGTTCTTGCAAAAAGCTTAAGCTTCATATAGGCAAGCCTAATACATGTAAAATGGATGCCAGTATTAACTACATCAACTACTATTCATTGCCACTAGGTTCAAACCCAACCAAACAACTGGCACAAATCATTTGAAGACACTATTTTCAAAATATGCTCTGCATTAATGATGTAGCAGAAAACTGTTAATAAGTTGTATTTTACTCAATATTTTATTGATTTCAATACTTTCTTTTAATATTCTGCATAAATTTGTATAATTATGATATAAAAGTTGATTCATAGACTTTTTATATAAAGAGTAAAAGCTTCACCTAGCTGCAGATGAATTGTAGAACATTTGGTTTTTTTGGCACACTCTAATATATATATATATATATATATATACAATATATATACAAATACATATGTATAATTTTTTTGTTATTACAAAAGAGTTCACAAATAAATAATAATTATGTTAAAATAATATGAATTCCTTTCTTTGCAACAAGGTCAATAGCCTATCAAATGAAAAGAACGATTAGGAATGCTGCAATCTTTGAAAAAATAATTCTTAGAATATGCTTTCAATGTATTTGAGAT
>CABFPE010000537.1:40366-81312 GCA_900660155.1 Hofstenia miamia | reverse complement strand
TAATTATGTTAAAATAATATGAATTCCTTTCTTTGCAACAAGGTCAATAGCCTATCAAATGAAAAGAACGATTAGGAATGCTGCAATCTTTGAAAAAATAATTCTTAGAATATGCTTTCAATGTATTTGAGATCTTCTTAATGCGATCAAATAGATCAATCTGAATATAGAGATAGCAATATTTTCAAGTTAAACTATTTTGTGGAAAAATATATTACTTGTAGATTTGTTTTCAAAGACCTTGACGCGGAAAGTGACTACTTCATCTGCTTGTTGAAGTGTGAGGAATGAAAATGTCTATGAACTCTTTATAGTTTTAATCAACGTATGGTTTAAGAGTTTGTTTAGACATAGCAAATCTGAAATTTATACATTCAAAGAAATATGCATTATATTAACATGGCCGGAAAGTATTGAGAAAAATATGACACAGCTAGCATTAAATCAATCAAATATACACCAGACAGCCATCTAGTCACCACCGGACTGGATTACATTAGAATAATGTTTTTTGAATTTAATTAATTCATCAACCAAGTGTTGCTTTGGAAGGTAGGCAAGAATGCTCAATTAAATCCACGTCTTTGAATTGCTTTCCTTAGCGCTTTGTTTAGGGTTAGGATTAATTTAATTCAATTTTTTAAGTAATAGGAAGAGCTATGTAATTCTGACGGCCCAATATTTTAAAAAAAAATATCAAGCTAAAACGAACCTCATTGAATGGTGCTATGTGGCAAGCCGAGCCTAGCCAAAAATACTCAAAATAGAAACTGACCGAGCTTGCTTTTATGAGAGACATCATGTTCAGTTAATAAAAACCCATTTGATATATGCAAAATAATTTAATATCGCAATTTTAAAAAGCAACGAAATAATTGCAAGTACAGGAAATCAATACAAGACGAACAATACTAAAGATATATCCATGAATGGAAGTCAAACAAAAAACAGAGCTTAGTAAATGTATAGAGCCAGAAATTGTACTTCAATATTAAATGTGTCCTCTTCTGTTGTCCCCAAATGCCTCACAACTTCTTCGGCAACTTCCAACAAAGTTTTGGAGTTCTTCCACTGAAATGCGGTCTCATTCTTCCAGAATGCCTGTCGAAGTTCCCTGATGTTTTGGACTTGGGGTTGAAGGGTCTTTAGTGCTTTACCAATCATATCCCAAGCATGCTCAATGATATTTAAATCTTTGGCGTATGCAGACCAGGCCATTCATGGCACATAAGGCTGTTTGAGGGCTTCCTGTTCAACTCTAGCCCTGAATCATGGTGTATTTTCTTGTACAAGGATGAGATTTTGGTCTGGATTTGCATTTACGTGCGGCACAATCTAGCGAAGAATAACTTCATTACTATAAAGTACCTGTGAGACGTCCATCGATTGTGTGCAATGAGCACGTCGTAAGACACAATCCTCATTCTGATTAAAAGCACGACGCACCCGCAACCTGCCAAAAGCACATAAAAGGTTGAATTTTCTTGCATCTGTCTAGAACACTCTCCTCCATGTACGGATATTCCACATACTACGATATGTCGTACATGTCAACCTGTCTGTCTTGTGCCTCTTGTTCAGAGACGGCTTTCGGCGCAGAGACTGCAGAGACAAGAGGTCTGTTTGTTGTACAGTGACTGACCTGAAGGGCACGATTTTTTCCCCACTCATCCCTGAGTTTTCAGCTTGAGAAGAAGCGATTTTGCTAGGCAAGTAGCACCAATCGTTTGTCATACCTTGCTGTAGTACGTCGGGGACGCCCAGAACGAAAGCTGCCAGTAACATCATCAAGTCTTGAAACTCAACCGTGTTTGACGCTATACCGTCTTGCTGCCTGCCGCATTTTCATTTCAGCTTGATAGCTGCCAATAACTTGCCATTCACATTAACAGGCACATATATTCCAAACATCGTGAAAGTAAATCACCAAGGCAACAACATTCTAAACTGTTCCAATAAAGTTGTTTATAGCACCTATCAAAAAGCAATTTCCCTATCTGTACAGTTTGAGTAAAGATCATGCAATAACGTTTGTTTAATAGAATTTACTCATAATCCAAAGAAAAACTCACAAGAGAATTTAGAATTGACCATAATAAAAAATATACAGGAGACGCACAAAATAAATGTTCAAATTTACCCAAATTTTTGCCCATTAGTGTATACATAATACTATTGGAAAAAAGCTTTGGGAAATGATTTATAAAACTCTTATGTTTTCAATTTTGAATCAATAGAATACTATGTGTAATATTAATCAATTCATTTCCAAAAAGTCTAGATATTATCTGCGCCTATGACTTCTGAGAAATTGATATACCTGCAATTTTGAACAGCGTAAAGTTTTTGGACAACAATTAAGTAGGTGATTTAGTCAATTCACGTTTCTCATAGCAAACTATAAGGCCAGTCAATAAATATGCATGCATGCCTCGCCAATCACAGCCTATTATTTTTCGTACATATATATATATATATATATATAAAATACAATGGTAAACTGCTGAATTGCAGTTATCTTAAAATGATTATTGTTTACATGTGACGCTTAAAATTAAGTTGATATTCGATTGTCTGCAATTACTTTTATTATATGTCGGTTTTCGACTACAATAGATCAGATTGCGGATTTGATTGGATTCGTAACTTTTCACGCAGAATTTTACGTAAAATGTCTCCGTATTTCGTAGCAAAACTTGTTTAAACAAAAGGTGAAACTCTGACGCACTTTCAGGGACTCTCGTAGGGCATCAACGTAATCACAAGTAGAAAGGAGGCAATTTATTTCAATTATTTACGCAAAATTGCAGCAATTTTTGCGTAAATCCGCACCTGGAGAAATTGATTATGCATTAAGTGTGATTACTAGGCAAGTATGAGAACTCAACAAAAAACCCGCATTGGTTTCATGTGATTTTGAACGTGTATTACAATATTTTCTATTTTTCAGCAAAGCGTGCGATAGTGTAGAGATCTAAAAAACTATTTAATTTTTATGTGGTATGGTGATTTAGATAAGGACTAAAACATTGCTTTCATTCAGTTCTTTTTTACACAACTTTTCAAGCAATTTTTTTGCGCAATCAAATCCGCCCTTTGCATCGATATGATGCTCGTATCATTATAAAATACACTGCGGCATTGGGAACTCATCCAATAGACATTCATGTCTGTATTGGGATCCTTTAATCCAAACAGTAAGAAAGTGGTTGTGACTCTCTAAAACAATGGCAGTTAGACATGGCTTGAAGTTGCACAATGTGTTTTTTTTCAATTACTATATTGTAATACTTGATTGACCTGTTCCAAAAAGAGCTAGATTGAATGGTGACTTGCATTAGATGATTCTTCAGTGGAAAGTGTGTTCTGACATGCGAAGATAGCAAACATATCTTCTTGTTGCAGGTGTGATTCTTCTTCATTACAACGTCCAACCTTATTTCAAGTGCAAGTGTTAGCAAAATGGAATTGAGAAGTGATGATCCAACCATCTTACTCGCCCAATTTCAGTCCCTGTGATATGTACCGCTTGCTGCCATTGCATGAGAACGTGAGATCAATGCCGTATAGAGGACCAGCATAAAAAATCTGGAAGTAGATGCTGTTCAGCATTTAATAACAAGGCTTGCAAATGTTGGCAAAAATGTGTTGATGATCAAGAGACTTATCATAAATAGTAAATATACTCAGTTTGTTATTCTATCTACTTTGCTTTCAATATGTTTTTAAAGTACTCCGATATTTGAAAAAGAAACTTATATATTTACTGACCTAGTATTTAAGTAAGATATTAATTGATGTTTATTTCCAATTGATCCATGTCCTTTATCACATCACATCAAAAATTTCACTCAACTGTCTATAATGCCAAGAATATAGCACTTAGTAATAGCTATGAAGTACTTCAAAAACGTACATGCATGTTATCTTGAAAAAAATGGTGTTGCTATGAACTATAGTAGTTCTCCCAATGCAGTTTTAATTATAATGAAGAAGTATCGAGCTTTCGGTACACTTACTGATCGTTCTTGGTCAGCAAGACCATCGAAATTATCTAATCTTGATCATAGATTGCTGTTTCTGCTCTGCAAATAGTCGCAAAAATCTACTGCATAGTATTTTTTTACGATTTACAGTCTCATGTGGCACTTAGAAAGCCAGCATTAACGCTTAAGAATTCCTAAACAAACGACATAAAAATGTAAGCCCATTTAGCGCAAATATTTTATGGCACGTATTAAGATAGCACTCAGAATCGATTTTCGTACGCCATCGCGCGACAAAATGTTTTTGCAGATGGAAATATTCGTGTAATGTACATATTTTTTCATAACATTGAATGTGGAACCATATATTATGTCACATTTTAAATGTGAAGATGCATCTATAAAATGAGTTCACTGATTCTATTTAAAAAATCTGTTAATTATTGAATTCTAAAATAGGTTGTTAAAAATAATGATATCATTGTCATTGGTGCAAACTAAATCATCGTAAGAATCCCCATTGACGTCAACAACTGCATATTCTGTATCAATATCATCACAGAGAAATTGCTGGGGTAATGCCCAATGATTGTTACTCATACTACTTGAAAAATGAAAAGTTATTAAAAAATATTTTGTACGATTGCTCACGTTTATAATATCAACTATGTCATCAAGATCAAAATAACCGCGAAGAAAAAAAGGCAGCTTCATTAGTCTATTTGGAACATTAGCTTTGTTTTCTTTGCGAATTTCCAATGAAACGTACTCGTAGAAGAACTCAGAATTCATATCTTGTAATTTTATATAATTTCCGGCCACTGTACAGAATAATGCATTTTTCCGGGAGTGATGGATTTCATCACAAATTATAGGTGGGTGATATTCAGTAATATTGTCATCAATGACATCTGCAATTATTGAAAATTTTGATGCATTTGCACACGTGGATTGATCTAAGAAGACTCTCAACAAAATAAATGATTTGGCGTTCTGAACAAAATGGAAATGTAAGAATTCTCTCCTTAATTCTTGAAGTAACGTTACATTGGTATGTCCACAAATATATAGAATTGGGACTGACTCGCAATTTACTACGGCGGCTGAAATATATATGTCCAATGTTACACTTTCTATAGAAAATAGGAGCTTTCTGTAGATTTCAATGGCTTGGCCCGTTTTTGATATTTGCATAATAGAATCTTGATCGAAACAGAAAATTTTATTTTTGAAAACATAAGCTTGATGTACACATTTTGGTTGCTTTAGAAATGAGTTTTGGTTAGTTAGGGGGAGAATGAATTCTGTTCCATTGAGAATCCCTCCTATGATGAAGATGTTCCTTTCAATGTACGAGTAACACACCTTATCTAAGTTTGAAAACCAGGTAACAAATAGTAATAACTCACAGTTTATTGCGTTTACTAAGTATAGTGTTTTTTCATTTTGTTTACCAAACTGTGAAACAAACTTGTTAAAAAAAACATTTTTATATTTTGTATCAGGTATAAGCCATCCCCTTGGTTCTCCAACATCGCATATTATGCTGTGATTGTACTGAATTTGGAATAATCCTGGCTTATTCGAATTTGAAGGCATTTGAAAAGAATATTCTGACTGTTGATTTGTTACTGTAAAATCATTTGAGCTAAACGGCGTTCGTACTTGGACGAAATATGAAAAATGATGTACGACTGCCTTAAAATGCAAGGTATTTTCAAAACTTTGCAATTTCTTTATTATCAAAGAATTTGGATTTGTTCCACATGTTTCAAATGTATCGCTTTGACTGTCTATACTCTGAACTCCGCTTACTACAAGATAAAATGACTTTTTATCATCAGAATTTACCTCAATGATAATTTCATTGTCCAATTTATAATCATGAAAATTTGGTTGGTGTGTAATATTTTCAGTCTTCGTTTCATTTTCTCCTGCATTGGTGATATTGTACTCGAATATTACATCAGAAATTGCCGGTCGCAAAAAGGAGATATTGAACGCAGTTTGATTTATTCTTTTGACCTCTGTTATTGCAAACTGAATTTTTTCGATAATTTCGCGGTTTGGGCCAATGATTTTTCTGTAAAATCTTTGATGTGTCTCAAAATTGCAAGGAAGGGTTTTCGAAGTCAGATGGGCTGAAGAACTAGCGCAGTTGGCATAATTCTGAAAATGAACATTGCTATTCATCTGTGAATTTATACGTCTACTGATTTGATATGAACTACAACAATTAACCATAAATGCAAGCCATGGAATTAGGCATAACATGTCAAAGCCAAATGTTCACTTGCTAAAATGCCTTAATATTACATAGTATAAGGCAGCTGCACAAGCTATGTTTTAAAAATTTACTAGTTTTCAAATTTAACAATTGACTTAAAATTTATAGTTTATGAGCTGAGAGTTGGATCCACTAATATAGTCTATGCTGTTGTTAAACTCAATAAATTATTATGTTCATGCTTCCCAGACACTGTTGTCATCACAACTATAGTGGCTTTTTGAATTTCCAAAAGATACACTTTCTTACAAGAACCAGAAAATTTTTTTAGTAACCTGGGTGGTCATTATTTTTTACAAATTGAGGCTGAAATTGGTATTATTTTCTTGTCTTTTTACATATCTTAGAATCAGTATTCCCACAAATTTTTTTCACATTGAAATGAGTTTTATACCTATTTAGTTTTCGTTCTAAAAAAAAATTTAAAAAATTCCTTCATAAAAATATAAATTTTCAAAATTATTCTAATTTTGTTCACATTTTTGCACAATGTACCTTCCCATTAATCTTTTAATATTGTAATTAAAAAATAAATAGTATATATTGTCCGATTTATGATGGAATGTCGGATCACACTGCTGCACATCTAATGCACAGATAGATATGCTTAATTTTTTGCACACATTCATGACAGACAACAGACTTCAACTTATAAATACATTAATTAGAAATTCTTCTTCCACTTGTCCCGCAATTTATGGGGTATGTAATCCTTAGTAGGGGCACATTGCATGAAGTCCATGTTTTGACACCAAGAACTATAACTTTCTCAAGATTGCTTCAATCGTACTAGAATGCCCGTCTTCAGAAAAATAAGCCCTTAAGTGAAGTTGTTTGTCCCATGGCTTTAGACTACCTGAATCTGAGAACATTAGGTATCGGTGAATTTGAAGATTCTTAAAAAATCTAAATTTTGATTGAAAAACATTTAACACTTTCAAGTGCTTCCTGTAAAGACGTAGTTTTTACTACAACCATTTCCCATTATATAAGATTACATTTACCACTAGATGTGTCAATATTTTTAAATTTTAAGATTTCTTAATTTAGAGAGGGAACAGGCCATTTTGTTTTGGGGTGCAATCTTAGGTCATTAGCTTTGCTATTTTCGATAAAAAAATTTCTTAGTCATCATAAACATTTTCTGGTGCCTTGTTTTAATTGATGTTTTCCCAATTATTTATTTCGTATATTGCACCTTTTCATGATAAGATAATTACATGCGGATATACACAATAGACATTAACACTCAGTTACTACATAATTAACATACATCAGTCAAGAAGATGCCTGTCACTTGTCATCTCAAATTTTGTGTGCCTCTCTGTGATCGGTTTCATTCATTGTGCTGTGTGTAGATCAGCATTGCCCACACATGATTCGCCTATCAATGGTAAAACAATATTCATTCAAGTACTCTATCCATCTTCCTCTCCAGAGAAATATTTGAATCACAATTGCCTACTATTTTTGGTTATCACTACGAAATGCGTCTCCAGAATAAATTTCTTTAGACTTTCCGCCAGTGCCAGCATTTATAGTTTTGTACTCCCTCGACTCAGTTCACTTAGTATCAACTTTTAACTGGGCATTCTTTGCTATCAATAATTTGGCATTGAAACGTGCCAATGATAATGGTGTTACTGTCACAATACACAATAAAGACCTTCAATATTATGGAGTATTTAATATCAACGTGTCCCTAAAGTACTGTCTCCATGTTCCATTCAAACTCGATGGTTTCTCAAAGAAATCACAATTTTTTTAGCTAGATTGGGATCAAAACTTGATTGTAATTTTGGAAGCCCATGAAGTATTGGTTATCGTTGTGGATGTGAGAGCTTTTGCTTATATTCAGTAGATATTTTGCATCATTCTTAATCATGAGGTAGTCTTGCTTTATAACTCATCCCAGAAATATTGTTCTGGTTCTAAAAATGGAACACTTATGTTCGTTAACTTTTAATCATGCTATACGCAGTATAGTCAGTAACTGATGCAATTTGTGAATGTGTTCCTTAATCCTGTAACTAAACACGGATACTCCTGGTTGAACGAGAATTGTTTTCCATTGCGAGAAGTGTATTTCTGAAACATGGCAGGTAC
Organism: Hofstenia miamia; assembly: GCA_900660155.1. Taxonomy (NCBI): domain Eukaryota; kingdom Metazoa; phylum Xenacoelomorpha; order Acoela; family Hofsteniidae; genus Hofstenia; species Hofstenia miamia. The sequence goes on along the minus strand of CABFPE010000537.1, from coordinate 72,933 downwards.
GTTTCAGATTCCATATTGTTCCATTTGTGTAAGCAACATGTTCTGATAAAGGCTGCCTTCTCAATATCAGGATCTTTACTCAAAACCCGCCTGTAATATTAAGTGAGACAAATTAAGGACTGTTGTAAGATTTATTAAAATTACTGAACTATATATACAATTAAAAGATATCAACCAAACAGTACAATGACTTACGGACACTTTAAGAGAAGGTTGTTGGGACCAGCCGAGCTGAAGAACATTTCCAATAGATCAGAAGTGGGCAAAATAGACTTGCAGGAGTTATAAACTGTAGCTGTCACTGATGTCCTTTTCTTCTTGATAATATTTCTGGGAAAATCTGTTTTGGGTGGCAGTTTGTTGGGTTTGCGCACCAATAGAGAAAACTTCAGCTTCTTTTTTCTCAATTTCGTTAAGTTCATTTTCTTGCCCATTCTGAAGTTTTACAATAGCTTTCTCCAATATGGGGTTGGCAATAATATTTGCATCAGCAACCAGGTAGGGCTTTGTTTCACGATATTTGGTGATGATTTCGTCAATAATAGCACAAACCTCTGAAAGATTAAGATCCTCTTGGAGTACTTTTGTTACAGAATCCAATATTTTGATTTCGGTATAAATTTCAAGTTTTTGAACCTCCCTATTAAATGGTCAAAACCACTTTGTGCGACTCAAGAAGGAGATTTACCACCAAATTTAAGCGATGGGAATGCATCCTATCAGTGGAATATCCAATTTCCTGCCAATCGATTTGTTTACTGCACAGTTGTCTCCAATAATTGCGACCATGTCATTCATACTTAAATTATGCAAGTCTTTGATCAACCACATATTTATTGACAAAAACAATATGTTCATTTGCATCCAATGAAGTTTCGTCGCATAGTGGGGAGAAAGCCAACAGACATGTTGAAAATCCTTGTGAATTTGTATCTGCGTAAGAAGATGCAAAAATTGCAGTGTAATGGGTGCTTTCCTTGCTCCAATCATCCATGAGAATAGCATTTTTTACCCAATCACATGGTGGTAATTTTCTGCTCAATCTGTTTTTCAATTCCATCCATTTGTTTCTGCAGAGAATTCACACAAATTGGTTTGTGTTTGACATAGTTTCTCATAGCTTCTCCTTCAACAAAACTAAAAGGCTTAAAACCATCAGTAACTCAATCAATCAATAAGTAAATATTTTGGACAGGAGAGCTTGCAAAGACGAGCTTAGGCTGGGAGGTGTTTGTATTCCACTCAGGATGATGCGACTTTACATGATTAAATGTATTAGTTCAGCCCGCCCCTCTTGTGCCTGGTAATTTTCTTCCCACAAATATCTTCTACTTTGCCTTTGGCATTTCAAAGTCGACGTGGTGGCAGTGTATCATCTCCATCCAAACAAAGTAACACAAGGTTACACTTTTGGCGTTGGCATGTCAGTAACTAAAATAAAACCCCATCATAATTTGATTTAAGGCTGTCTAATAATGATAAAATATAGAGAGGTTGTTGAATACAAGGCCCCGCACGTACTAATGATTATTTAGAAACAGCATGTGTTCAATTTAACAGAATTTGATTTTTTGGCCAATAGTTTAATCAGCACAAAAATAGAGCGTGTTCAAAATTCTTTATGGACGTGATAAATTTAATCACTAGTGCCAGCTGACAAGAACAAACCCTCTCTTTGATTTGGCAAACTAAATAGTTGGTTGTTTACGTAAACTAAGAAATCACTAGTGTGCACGTGGCCTAAAATGCATACAAAGTGAGCAGTCTGAAAGTTTAATTCAATCTACAGTATATAATGCTCACTTGATATGCAGCAATGATGACGTGTATTTGCAAAGTAAACCATCATATTCACGAACAAGATGATATAGATTTTGCAGGCAATTAGCAATTAATTGGAGATTAACTTGTTGTTTACAATAAATTATCTTGCTTTAATTACGTCTGTGATCAATTAACCAATTAACAATTAATCAATTAATTGATTAACTGGTTAATATGTCAGGACCCCTGATGTCCATCTCCATGTCAAAGCAGTTTCCCTAGCTATGCAATGGATTCATCTTGAAATTTGCTTCATACAATCCTGTTACTAGAGTAACTCAACTCTGTGTAATTACTCATTCCTCTTCTTGAATCTCATTTAGGTTTGATGATTGTTACACGAAGTTTACAATAGTACAACATCACAATAATTCCATTAATTGTTGAATGTAGTTTCATCTCAATCTTTTCAAAACCATAATCCATGAAGGTGGTCACTACAGGTGAGTGAGCAGTCCAGGAAGTGTTCATCACAATAAAAATCAACTTCTTCACAATAAATTTGTCCAGATAACTATGGATTCTTCTTACAATTAGCAGACATTTAGCTATAGGCTTGTTATTCTAAACTTAGAGTTAGTTGTATTTAATCATCAATTATTCTACTTCGAGATTTGTTAAGGTTTTGTTTTAAGTATTGTAGAATCTTGCCAACGCCAATTTCAACTTAGTTTAGGATTGCTTAACCAGATTTCTGTTTTGTTACGCTATTTAATGTATGACAGACTCCAAAAACTCTCTCTTTCTATATCATTGTTAACTGTATTAACTGAATAAATGTATCATTAGCTACACTTAATGATCTAACTAACAACAGCTATTTTAGAATGAGAGCGAGAGATGGTATACAGGGTCGAAACCCAACTCAAAGCACTGCACAAGAGGAGACATTGTCTTTGTGAACAAATCCAGCTTTACTCGGACATCAAAGGAATTACCAATGGTTGACTCAGTATGTGGAACATTGTCTCAGAAAACATGTACATGTGATAACTTAATAATTTAGGGCATTGATTGTCCTTGTTATTGTTGTGGTTGAAATATAGGAAAATAACACAACTGTGGTGCTTTAGCTTGTTATAGTTCCCTACATATAACAACCCTAAAGATATAAATATACATGTTAGCCCTTGATACATGTGAACAATCAATGCAGTCAGAAATAAAATGAATTCATAAGTCAGTTGAGAGTTGTCTAATTTACTAACAGGCAATTGATTGATTAACCAAGAAAACTGATCTAGATAAAACACTAGTTTTCTAACGAGGGTTGATCTAATAATTATAATAATAACTTGTGAACAATGAATGATAGGAAACCTATAACAACTAAAAATCCCTATCCTTACACCTAACCTATAAGCACATCGAGTAAACAACTACTACCAGCCTCACCACACTTTCGAAAGGCTATTGTGTGCAGGCCATTCCAGACTTCCTTTAAATGCAGTTGGGGACCACCATCAGGATTCATCTAGTGCTTGACAGTTTAGGTTTTGATTTAAATAATAAATAAACCTGACAAAATAAAGAAGTAAATCCAATGAATTTTGTACATCACTAATTATATAAATTGCAATATTTTTATACCTAGTAATAGCAAACAATCAAACACTTGGCAAGTACCTGTTTGATCAATGTTGTTGATAATTTACTGATTTCCCTTTTTTTCTTTGTCTGCCATTTATGCACATCACCATTAATTAGTGTTTGTGTTTTGGTCTTCTTATATTTGTCAAAAGTACTGCCATGTGAATTAATATCAAAATACTGCTTATTAAAATTTTACAAATAATCTAATTAATAGTAATCATGTGTGTACAATTAATTCTTATATTACTTGAGTCTTAGTTCTTTCCAATTCTTTTCTTAACTTGACCACACATGAGATTATGTCACAGTATGTAATACTTGGTATAAATAAATGTTCAGTGTATTTATTGTGTTACAAAAGTAGAAAATTTACGATTTTTCTACAGTCTCTTAGCAAAGCGCAGGATCATATGAAAGGTTACTGCTTGCTGTTAAGAAAAGGCTAATTACCTACCAGTTACTGATTTGTAATTTAAAATCATTTATTTAACTAATAGTGCATTTTCATGAGCGTGACAAAATTCTGCCCTGTCACCACATAAACAATGTTTGTGATTTCACATCATTTAGATAAATGGTAACTAAAAAGCTTAATGTGTTAAAAAGAAGTCGATTCAGTAATGCTCTTTTAAATGATTCTGCCCTTATCTTAGGTAGATAATAGACAGATTTTTTGGTCCTTGCACGTCAGCTGTTCAGCTCTCTTTGGGGTGGCAACAAGTCTAAAAGATGATCAATATTAGAGTTTTTTTGTCTCATCCAGGCAACTAATTTTTCCAATCTCTATTCTTTCAGCTTGTTTGAAACGCCTTTGCATTATTCTTTGTTGAAATTCCCATACACAGTATGCAGTATCTGACTTTACTGATTATCAATGAATCAAAAAGCAATTTAATTCTAAAAACTATTATACTTATCAATTTAACCTATGTCATTTACAGGTTAAAGCCCTGTCAGTTTTCAGGTTTAGGTTAAGCTTGCATTTATTTATGATGAAATGAGTGTTAATAGAAAAATAGATTGTAACATGCATAGCTAATAATAATTTAGGACCATTGGCACTGAGATCTGAGTGCCTGAGTTGGTTACTCAGGTATCGGCGCTTTGAACAAATGCTAATCACCGTGAGAATATGATTTTGAGGATGAAGCTTGTTTTGGAAAGTAACACCAAGTATAGTCAAGATACAAACTTGCTTAATGCTGGAGATTGGAACAGGAGGGTTTTTAGTAGAAGAGAAAGTGCAAGATATTGAGAAGGATCTTGTTATCTGTAACCATTTCTGAATATTGGAAATTTCCATTTGAGAAAGGTAATTTTTGTTTTTGAAGACAGGCACAGTTAATGCTGCATCATCTGTATATTTACGAATACTGTTGCAAGTATAAATGGTCTGTAAGTCATCAACAAAAAGGGAGACTGTGATGGGGCCTAACACTGTCCCTTGAGGTATGACACAATTAGCTTCTGTATAAGGTGTGCAATTTTTGCTGGTAATAAATAACACAGAGTTGTCTTTTATTAACAAAGTCAATGAGTTAGTTATTGACAAAATGAGGGAGATCAAGACTATGAATCTTGTCAAAAAGGAGGCAGTGATTGACTAAGTCAAAAGCTTTGCAAAAGTCAACTTGGAAGGTTCACATGCACTGACAGTCAGTTTTGTTTAAATTTCTCATAATTTCATACTGCATTCTAAACAAGACAGTTTCAGTAGAGCTGTTCTTTCAAAAAACAAATTGATTGCAATTTAATTTTCTTTCAACTGAAGTGCCAAGAAAATGTCTCACAATCAATCTTTCAAAAAGCATACAATTGTAAGATAAATGTTTAAGTTCACAAATATTTTAATAAGAACTGTAAAGTTACTGCTATTCATTACTTGCTGTATAGTGTCACATATCAAAGTTTTGTTGTGCATAAATGCTGCGGAAATATTTGAAATGATCTTATTGTATAAACAATATTTCTGTTTTTCAGAAGGCAAACGTTTTCACAACTATATGCTTTTTATAACATGGATATGTACATGTATTTGTCTTCTATTTTCGAATACATGAAATAAAGGACAACATTAAATCCACCTTCTGTGTAATGCTTCAAGTAGTTGCTTTCTTCTCATATACCCGGACAGATAATGAGCAATGTGGGGAACTTAGTGCTATTTAAATGAGGTATTAATTGTTAATATACATTAATACTATTAAATTTGTTTATTAATTTATAGGATGGCTGTGCCTGGTTAGGTCTTTTTGCCTGGGACTGGGTAAATTACTTTATATAAAATTACATTATTTAATCAAAAATTATAATTGTAATTTGCAGATGGCGATCATCTCTCTAATGATGTACAGCTCCATTTCTAATTTTCGAAGCATGTACAAGCACTTTTAGGCATTTGCTTCTCAGAATCAACTTAGTTAATTTGGACGACAATTTTTAACTTGAAATATTTCAGCTTTTATCAAAAGCTAGTACCCTTAATATATTTCTAATACCATTTGATTCAAAATCCTGACTTCTTCACTGATTCTAAGAACACTATTTATATTGAAATATAACTATTATTTCATTTTGAAAGTCAGTTAAGTTATATATATATATATATATATATATATATATATATATATATATATACATATCTATATATATCTATAATATACAATCAACAACAGGTATGTGTGACAAGCACTGATCTCATGAACTCCCTCACCAAATGTTTGTTGCAGATTGCAGGGTAAATACAATGTGTAGTGATTATTACTCCCAATACAACATCCTTCCCTTCAAATTTTGAGTCAAGTGAATCTTTGACGAAAATCAATAGGGCATCAAAAAAACTCGGGTGGTTTTCTTATATGTTGGGGTCGTTCTCTTCTGTATTCACTGCTTGCACTGGCATATTCTTGAGCTTCATCTTCAATTTTCTTTTCTTTACACTTATCTCATCATTCTACTCTAGGAAGGTCTCCAGTTTGTACAGGTATATCATCAAAGTCACTAAGATAGGTGGCATTCTTTGAAATTTCAGGATTGCTTCCCAAATGAATCAAATGGCGTCTATTCCTTTGAATAATGCTATTATTTATCTGTATCTGGGAGCTTTAGCCTTCCCAATTACTGTTCCAATTGCATTGCCTAATGATACAACATGAACCCTTGCTTCTGGATCTAGTTCTTATAATTTACGTGTTTGTCAATTGTAAGACTTTTCTTGTGATAATCTATATTTTCTTTCATTTCTTTTAAATTTGTTTTGTGAAACTACTTTTGATATGAGTGCACTCCTTGTACATTTGAATAGCAAATATGCACAGAAAGATAAAGGCGTGTTGTTGTAATCCATCAATGCCATTCTGTAGACACGATTTTTCTTAAAAATCTTTTTGAATGTCCTAGCTCCTCTTTCCAGTAATGGATATTGGGCAAAAATCAAAAACTTCCTTCAGATCTTGAACTTTTCACAGTGTTTTAACATCAGAACAATTGAGAAACAAAGGCACCTCTCCTTTCTTCAGGGACACATTCAGAATATCAGTAATGATAGAATAAGCTCTGGAGCAATTTTTTTGAGCAGCCAGTATGAGAGACCATCATGACTGGTAGATGACTTTTTTAGTGTACTCAAGTCTTTATATATCTCCAGAGCACTAAAAGGATGAAAATCATGAGGAGGGGGCTTGAGTTCGGCTTTCACATAATTCTCATCTGTATTCATTTTTACAAAATGTTGATGAGGGTCTTTAGCTGAAAATAAAGTCTGTCTCTTATGATTGGATTGATAAAAACTTTAAAGTTAATTCACCCAGAATTTGGATCCCTTGCAATTCTTGTTCAGCATTTGAGCCTTTTACTTTTCAATCATCAGCCCTATGTCTGTTGACAACACTGATGCTTTGTGAAGTAACTGTGAAGTACTGCAGCCGCTGCCGCCATTGCCAAGCCCACCTACACCCAGAGGGCCATGCCGCTGCCCGCGCCTACAACACAAACATATGTTGAAGCAACCCTGAGCACAAGGTCAAAGAAACGTGTATCGTTGCTACCAGATATGCTCTTAAAAGCAGATCTAAAACTCCACAAAATGCAACAACCATTCACACGAAAATTCGACATAAAGGGCGAAACTTCTTGTGAATGGATTATTCTTTTCAAAATTTACCTAATACAACAAAATGGCACGAAACAAAATGGAGCCACCCAAATGCCTCTCTTCTTAAAAGACAGAGCCTTACAAGTTTATCTCAACTTGGACGCCAATACAAAAACAGATTATGATAAGCCTGTTGCAGCAATGAATGACCAATTTGACAATGAGTGTACCAGAAAACAATATCAAATGCAACTGTACACATGCTGCCTAGAGAAAAATGAAAACGTTGTGAGTTACATCTATAAAATTGATTGACTACTCTGCTTATCACAAGAAGAACACAGTTATTACCCCCAAGATCTGTGCTCATACATCCATGCAGGGCTACCACAATCAATGAAAACTAGATTGGAAAACAAATGCGATATAGACAATGACATCAACACTCTCATAAAGAAAGCCGTAAATATCCAACTAACTTTCGAAAACAATGAAAGAGTAAACTGACAATGAGGACCACAACCAACAACCTCATCGCATATTTGCCAAAAATTACGACCTACCAAAAGCTATAGCAGAAAAACCAGAAAACTTTCCTTTCGTCAAATGCAAAAAGTGTGGTGAAAAAGGCCACTTAAAACCTGATTGCAAAAAGATTATCTACCTGATTAATGAAGACGGCTACTATACTGCCTAAGACCTAGAACACCATAAACAATCAGATTCTAATGATGAAGATTTAAACAAATAAGGGCGCCAGCCCAAGACCAAGCGAAAGAGCTATTGATTGTAACAGACCTACTTGAAAGAAACTTGATACTGATAAACATAAACAACTACAACATAAAGGCAACCGTCAACACCAGCACCTCTATAACAATCATGGCCGACACATGTGCTCAAACTATCAGATGGAACCGAGAAAACATAACAACCAATGACACAAGACTAATAAGTGCCTCAGGAGATTATGTAAACATTAAAGGAACCATAAAGAAGAACAACTACTTGCAGAGTCAACAATACAACTATCTCCTCAGATTCAACAATTACTCGAAAACATAACATACGAGAAAATCTCACAAACTGAGAAAATTCACACTCCAACATGGGTCCGTGCCAAAGACCAAAACCTTCTCATGGACAGAGCAGTTTTAAACAACAAAAACCAAATTCAAATCACTCCAATCCACTACTCAGCCATGAAAGTGTCAGCTGTCGAACTGATCAAAATGAATATGATTGCTGAATCATACACAACAACCGACCTTGAAATACTAATGTCGCCCAACCAACAGGCTGCCTTCGACGTCAAATGCGCATCAGCATGGTTCCTCATTCTACGGAAAGTCAAGCAATCCCTAGTAACAACATCTCCACTACAAATTCTGGGCGAAATAGACCACAAAACTTTGAATTATCCAGTTACCTTCAGCACTGCACAAATCACAGAAACAACTGAAAACTGGATACAATTGGAAAAGCAAATGCTACTTCAAATGACTTCTGCACACCCCCTAAAATCATTGGAGTTCCAGTCATTACTCCCTACACAAAGGACAAAAATACAAAACCTATCAAACACAACATACCTTCACATAAACTTTACTTCAACTCCAGTCAAGACATAATGAACTTCAAGAAAACGAAACTCTTTAAGGACGCTGCTTGCAAACTACGGGACAATGACAGAGAATACCGGCTCTTGTTTGATATCAAACATCCCCTGGAAGACATCTACAAGAAAGGTCTTCCCATCCGCCAACAAATTGCCAACCTAAAAGAAAAACTAGATAAAAAGAAACAAAAACCTCACCTTGTTTGCAGGAAGTCAAGACATTATATGGGCAAACCTCATTAAGGAAAACCTCAAATATTATGATGTATCCAGAAGAGTTGAAATCATATAAATGATACGTGCTGACATAAATGATCCCGATCAAATGTCTGAAGAACTGATACATCAAAACATAAACTCTTGTACAAAAATACAAACTACCAACAATCTCTGTCATCAATGTTCCAGTTCTTTTTCCAGACGGCAGGCTGGATACCACGTCGGCCCACACATCCGACATGGATGCAAGAATGACTCTCATGATTGTGCTAAAAGGCCAAAAGCTCTATTGAAACTTCTATGACATATTCCAATGGAGAATAAATAACCTACCTCCGCCAATCTATCATCATCCCGGCACCAACAACAAGCCTAAAATATATAAAATATCACAAATGAATCACCACCAAAATCGAAGCAATCGCTTACCTCAGTCAAACAGTGGACATATCAGAGACAACCTGGGAAGACACCCACATCTTAAAGTTGCTGGACAATACCAACAACCTCATCAGCCAGCCTTCAAAGTAAACACCCACACCTATGTAGGGTATCTTAGGGGAGGGGTGTACAATTGGGACCTTTGTTACACTACAGAATTCCCACGCACATCTTCTCGCCACCGCTAGGCGTCATCTCTATATCATTCATGCTAATTCCTGACACGTTCCTGCGTATACTCAGCTACCCAATCACGTTGTTTAGTGTTTAAATTTTTGGCAGATATATAAATAGGGAGGTTGTGCACTCAAACGTTTAATAAATTGTTTTGGTTTAATACCCAGTTTATTGTTGCTCTCATATATGCTCAATATTCAGATGGCCATGAGCAGCTAAACCTTCTACGAAGCTGAGGGGGAGTAAGCGTAGTGCGTATTCAGATGTAGGACGTCCTCAACTGTCTATGCAAGCTGCTTAAGCAAGTTCAGTTTTGGGTTTTAGTTGATCCAGACTTTCGTGCATTCTAGGTGGCAGCTTTGTCGTCTTGCTTTGGCACTAATCGCCACGTATTCTTATATGCAACTGGAGTTCATATTCACAGTCGTTATTCTAGTTTGTTATACTTGTTTGCTACTCTCTATTGTTTATGCCAAAGCAGTTCTGTAGGATGTTTTACCTGAACGAGAATATATACTACGCTATCACTATGTTTTTGCCCACTCTCAGGGCCAACTATGATGATGCTAGAATATATATATATTGCCCTATGAGTAGTAAGAGCTGATTGAACACAATGACATTGGCGGTGTTAATTAGTGTCATCTGCCATTACTATGACCTAATTTTCTGTACTTTGATTGTCTGGTAAAGCTTTGTACAAATATGCCAGACATCATTTCAAAAACCTCTATCTAATATATTCTGTATTGCTGCACCCAAACACTCCTAATTCATTTGTTGAAATCATATTGGGAATTTACACAACAGTTATATGAAAACGTAAATCAATTTGGCATTACCTAGAAATGCCTAGAAATGCGTTCAATTGAACCATTGCACTATTGGAAGAAGTACCTTCGCACAACATACTGTTTTAAATTTTTATATTTGTATTTAAAGCGGAAATTTCAATCACAAATTAGTTAAAAATTTTAATTGTTCCTTACATCAAGGACAAATTTTATTATTGTCAATTTGTATAAATATTTAGCAAATGCATATAAAAGAGTATGCTAGCTGTTATTTTTGGTCATTAACTATTCTTAGCAGTATAGTTGGCAGGAATCACAAACAGCTAATAGCATTATATATTCTCGCGAATGTTCAGAAGAAATGCAACTTTAGATACATTTAATAATTTTTACATATTTAATCATATACATTTAATACGTGACATATTTGAAGCATAGTGCCGTGCAAGTAATTTAGAAAAAGCTTACAAAATCTCTCAAAATGATTGAGCATCTTTAAATTCAAATATTCTGCATATATATATATATATTTACACATATATACATGAATATATATATATATATATATATGCATGTATATATGCATATTGTTGGTTAATCAACTAGTTGAGCACGTACATTGCCATAGCTGTATTGAGAGTCTGCTTAAATGTGATGAAAGTTAAAATTACACTATCTGAGATGCTCAAATTAATTTCGCACACATGGCCTTTCAACTGATACCTGTGGTACACGGGTATATTCAGTGGCGTATGCAGGGGGAGGACATGTTGGAATGTCTCCCCGTCAGGTTTTCAGAATTGATTTTAATTGGTTCAAGCAGAAAAATTTTATTCAAAATTTTAAAAAAATATAAGAACTAAGGTCCTAAATGGTATTTTTAGGTCTATTTATTCAATATTTTCAAAATTTTTCGCGGGGTTCTGACCCACTCTTGATCATGACTGAGTTGTCCTTAGATTAAGGAAATTTGAATCTTCAAGAGAAGCGATATATCATCTGCAATATTTAGGAGCTGTTGACTTGTTAAGCAAACTCAGTGGAGGTCGAGATCATTTTCTATGTAATTGAAAAAATTTTTAAAATGCTACGGATAACTTCTGAAAATATATCATGTTACATTTAAATTTACACAATAATTAATTATATTTGGTATGTGTACAACAATGTTTTGCATAAGGGCAACTTCTATAAAAAAATTATGTCAATTTTTTAGCGCTATTAAGAAAAAGATAATTTCAATTTTTCAGTCGCCCAGTTATTATATACATAATGGATTATGGGACTGTTCCCTATTACACAAAGAACTTTCAAAATTACGTCTTTTCCTTCAGAATTTTTCATTGCATTGGTAGTAGTGTATTGTACTCATAGCTTTAATTTATTTAATTTCCCCATACATAAAATCCGCCCAAAAAGTTATGCACAAAGCTTTAATTAATAATTAATATAAAATTTATAACCTCGCCATTTGTATGTAAGCTTCGTTTTTAGATTCAGTTACCTTATAAATTCTTTAAACGATTTAGGGAAATTATTTCATATATTTATTAATATTTTGAGAAATGAATTATTAATTATTTTCTTGTTATATTTAATGGTTTGTTGATTTTTGGGGTATGTCATACCACATCCAACATTGAATGTGCATTTGCTCAAAGACTATTCACATCAATACTAAGCCATTTTGTGATTTTTACTATTATTTTATAAGCAGTCACTTAAATATGTTTTCACTTATTAGTTTTATTTTGCAAAATGATTACACAGCAATTGTCTTCTAGAGATCATTGGGTATGTGATACCCCACATAGGTCTTTAGTGGATTTTTCAACTTATATATTACTCAGTTTTTCATATACCAGATTTTTTTCGAATATGTCAGGAAAAATATAGTATAATTTACTGCTTAAGCATGTTGTGGTAAAAGATCTTGTGTAGTTTGATATCAAAAGTGTTGGTTACTCAAGCAATATTAGAGGAAACTGATGAGATGATGATATTCACAAAATTCCACACTTAAATGATTCAAAGTTTATGGCAGTTGAAGAGTCTGATANTACGGATAAGCAATACTCGTCTGAGACTGTCATCCCACCGTCTCTGAGTAGAAACTGGACGGTGGTCTCGAATCTAAAGAGATCAGAGGATATGTTGCTGCAGAACTGGTGTTCAAGACGAAAATCATATCATTTTTTCGTGTCCCTTCACTGTAAATATAACAGATGCAGTTAGAAGAAATGCAGCAGATCTGTACTCAATGTACAATGAAGATGTTATGGATATCAGAACTGTATGTTATTCTGTACATAGATCACTAGAACTGTTTACCTAAAGTAGTAGCAAATCAAAACCCAAATAGGATGATCTGTATTGTCTAAATTTAATTAGTCGATTTTGGTTAACAAATGGACTCAGTATTTGTATTTGTATTACATATTATCTGCCGTTATGAGTCAATAAATTACTTACTTACTTTATGCATTTATTCCTTATTCAATTTTGTTCTGTTTGTTTTTGAGAACTTTTGTGATATATCATTGGTATGTTGCTGGTGCATTGCATAACCTGAACATCATGTAGATCCATTCATAAAGTCCACATGGTGTTAGGCTTCATTTGAACATGCCAGTATGCCTTGCATAAATCTATTACTGTGAAATATCTGTGCTTGCTTGCTTTATAAGACATGTCTTCATCAGTAGTGGATGTGAATCCTTCTTTGTGATTTTGTTTAGTTTTCTGAAGTCAATACACAGTCTGTACTGCTGACCCTGCTAAACAAATACCATTGGTGCTGCATACAGACTATCACTGGGTTTAAGGATTTTATTGTTGATGAGTTCATTCAGTATTCTATTGTATTCATCTTTTAGCTGCTCAGGTACTCTCTATACTGGTAGTTTGATGGGTTTGACTGTTGTAGTGACAATTTTGTGGGTTTCACTGATAGCTTGTCCAACACTGATTTTGCCAGAGTTAAAGATTCTACTATGTTTCTGTAGTAGTTTCTGTAATTGTTCCCTCTCACTGTTTTATGTGTTCATATTCCTCTTCTTTGATTTCAGATATTCTTTCTTCTTCTTCAGCTTTCATCCCCAAGCCCTTTAGTTGGCTGTGAGAATTACTCACTGTGATGGTGTTAATCCATGCGTCCTTTAGTCAACATTGTGGATTACNAAGGGCAACTTCTATAAAAAAATTATGTCAATTTTTTAGCGCTATTAAGAAAAAGATAATTTCAATTTTTCAGTCGCCCAGTTATTATATACATAATGGATTATGGGACTGTTCCCTATTACACAAAGAACTTTCAAAATTACGTCTTTTCCTTCAGAATTTTTCATTGCATTGGTAGTAGTGTATTGTACTCATAGCTTTAATTTATTTAATTTCCCCATACATAAAATCCGCCCAAAAAGTTATGCACAAAGCTTTAATTAATAATTAATATAAAATTTATAACCTCGCCATTTGTATGTAAGCTTCGTTTTTAGATTCAGTTACCTTATAAATTCTTTAAACGATTTAGGGAAATTATTTCATATATTTATTAATATTTTGAGAAATGAATTATTAATTATTTTCTTGTTATATTTAATGGTTTGTTGATTTTTGGGGTATGTCATACCACATCCAACATTGAATGTGCATTTGCTCAAAGACTATTCACATCAATACTAAGCCATTTTGTGATTTTTACTATTATTTTATAAGCAGTCACTTAAATATGTTTTCACTTATTAGTTTTATTTTGCAAAATGATTACACAGCAATTGTCTTCTAGAGATCATTGGGTATGTGATACCCCACATAGGTCTTTAGTGGATTTTTCAACTTATATATTACTCAGTTTTTCATATACCAGATTTTTTTCGAATATGTCAGGAAAAATATAGTATAATTTACTGCTTAAGCATGTTGTGGTAAAAGATCTTGTGTAGTTTGATATCAAAAGTGTTGGTTACTCAAGCAATATTAGAGGAAACTGATGAGATGATGATATTCACAAAATTCCACACTTAAATGATTCAAAGTTTATGGCAGTTGAAGAGTCTGATAACATCAATCAAAGTGATATTACAATCCTCGATCCAGATCTGCTAGAAAATATAATTATAATGGTGAAACATCTAACAATGATCAATTGAATGAATTTTGTATTGCAGCACTGCAAGCAGTCAAATCACACAGGTCATGCACTTCAACAAAATACAGATAACTTTATTCTTGGACCTGTACTAGGAATAAATCAATTGAAGGAGAATGAGGTTTTGCCTTGCTGTAGAATCGAATTACAGAAATTCATCAGCATATTAATGCTTTTGAAAGAGGAAAAGTTATTCCATGGAATTGAAAAAATAATGAAGTGGCAGCCAATTATTTTATATGAGCAGGAGGCCTATATATTTACATGTAAATATTTACATCTTATCAAATTATAGGATCCAAAATACGAATCCTATTACAAAGAATCTACACAGTGCCCACTTAAAAACAGTACTTTTGGGGAAGAAAAAATTGTAAGAACCATATACATATTAATATTTATCAAAACATTAATGAACACATTTATTAACCCCTGTAAAGTCATTAAAATATTCGAAGTGACCTTTCATTGGCCTCTACGCACTTTCAAAGACGTGGTATCCAACCTTCCACATCAATGGATGACATCAATGGGGATAGAATTCCATGCTTCAGACAGACACTCTTTAAGTTTATTTAACAAATCGATGCTGCTATGTTTGAAATGTTTAATGCTGACGCAATTTGTCTTTGGCTTGAATGACATATGCTTTTATCCTGGGGTGATACGGCTAGTGTAACAACAGCTTGTCACACTGGAGAATTTGATACACAACAGACAGTTCCAGATCCCTTTTTACACTGCTTAGAAGCTTGAGCACCACCATCCTTGATTCATAGGTTTACTTGATCCATTTGTCTTTTACTTATTGCTCCAAAAAAATTAGGCAGAATACGTAGACACTTCATTAATCCCCATGTTGAATTCTCAGTTTTGAAGAGAGTTATGACCTCCCTCTGTAAGTCACCTAAGTGTGGCATTCACACAAAGTAAAATAATATCTAACAAAACAGTGATAATATTATATTCTTTCTCATATTTCATTGCACAGTTCTCATTGACCAATCAGAATTGATTGATCATGCACTGTATGAATGACAAAAGCATGACATGCTGTCACTGCAAAATCTGTATGGCAAAAAGTACCATTTTTAAATGGGCACCCTGTAGTTTCCTTTGTTGTCTACAATTATAAATGTGATGAATGTGAAAAATCATACATCAGTGAAACAACGTGAGATTTGGTGACAAGAATAGAGGAGCATATTAATGGACATCTAAGATCAGAAATATTTATACATGAACACCAAGCTAAAAAAAAAACTAAACAGGCCATACTTTAGAAGCACAGAGCACATTTCATTTGATGAGCAATTCACTTTAGTGAACATAAATAATAGCATATTGAGGGAAATTGATCAATGAGTGTCAACAGGTAAATTTGTTGATATTTCATTAAAGAAGAGAAACTGTACACAAAGACACTACAGAAAACAATAGAGGATACATTATGAATGGAAAAAATACAAAAAGTTTGCATGATATTATAGCCAGAAGGAACTCAGTGAAAAAGTACCGAATTTCTCTAACAGCTGGCTGACAAATTTGAGAATATATTTGTAATGGAATATGAAGAAGACAAAAGAGTGGTTGATCTAATTGTAACAGATTTACAGTTAAACTTGATGCACCAGTGCAAAAGATAATGGTCCAACCAAAAATTGCTATCAATCTATACTAACAAATAAGAATGATAGAACTCACTGAAACAGAAGAAAACCTAGGAGAGATAGCCAAATTAAATCTAAAGTGAAGTATGAATCAGTGGCCAGAGCATCTCAGACAAGTAGCAGATGTATGGGACAATATAAATGGCAACAAACCTATCCAGGATGATTGGCCTATGATAGATATAAAATTGCTCATAAAGAAATACCATAAAATGGTAGAGAAAGTCCTAAAAGAAATACACAGAGCACATTATATGGGATTAAAGACAGACTTCAAACAAATGATATTCAAAAAGAAAAATACACCAGAAATTAGAGCAAGGATTTCAGTGTGGATCCTAGCAATAGCTTTAACTGAAAATGAAAAGTTGGTAATGCTGATGATGAGGAAGAAAAGAAAAGCAATAGCAAGGAAAAAGTAATATGAAATTGCAATTGCACCAATATCTGGGAATGAATAAAATTGGATGTTAGCAACAACAAACATCAAATGAATGTCCCAAAGGAAAAAAGTAATTCAAACTTTTGAAAAATACTTTACAAGATTAATGAGAAAAACACAGCCATTGGGAAGACCTAGTATTGTAGAAACAGCCAATAACACATGAGTCTGTCTGAACAAAACAAATATTTTAAGCAATACAACAAAGTAATATTATGTGGGGAGCAAAATCAAATTGTAAACTCAAACCAATAAAACAACAACCATGGATGGCAACAAAAAATCTAATCAGAAGAGAAGAAGCTGAATCCAGAAAAATAGTTAAGAGAATAAAAAAGAAAATGGGAAATGAGATAATAAAAAAGGACATGTGCAAATATATAGCAGACTATCCCAAATGTTCATGCATGAAGATGATGAAAACATCAGAAATAATGACAAAAGAATGGAAGACACGTCCAATCAAAATTATAGGAATGATCAGCAAGTCAGAAGAAGAGATGAGAAGAATAAACAAGTTGTTACAGTCAACAGAGATTGTACTGAAACTGAGAACCCAAAGAGAAATACACAAATAAATTTTGAAAAATTGGGCAGTTGTAGCCCAAGTTAACTGTTGTGGATCAATATGGACAACAAACAATTATCAGTAGAAATAACTATTAAACAGAAACAACATAGTTAAAAGAATATTTGGTGAAATTTATGAAAAAGAAACTAAATTGATGATCAAAATACTATGTACAGAAGCATTTAGAAAAAGTGAAATTTGACAGATGATACAACCTCAAAATCAAGTAGCAGTAGATATCAAATGTATTACATCAAAAATAACAATATCCACAGAAACTGCGGAAAAATTGATGAAAAAAGGTCTGACAAATTCATTTTGGGAAAATATCTGAACTGCTAAAAACAATTATCTATCAGCATTTGGAATCACAACAACAGTGAAAATGGATGGATCACCTCAAAACATTGAACAGCAAACATTACAATTGCTATTACAATGCACACCTTCACTGAGAATTTTTATACTGATGCTCTTACCAATATGGAGACTAAACAATAAAAAAGTAGGTAAAGTGTTTTGGCATGAAGAAAGCACATATATCAATAAAAAAGAGAAGGTATTACAGAGCATCAAGGATGAACATGATCAAAAATTAAAAATATCACTATTGAAAATGATAATAAGGAAAGAATATTCATCAAAGGAAAAGTCACCCCTATAACCTCAACAATAATGGGGAACCAATACATAAACAAATACAAAAAGGGAGAGCAAATATTAAAAAAAGGCTAATGAATGAGGATACTATTGGTGGGACTAAACAATATAATCTGGGGCAAGCTCTGGACTGACACATTCAAGTATTGTGATATCACTAGGGGATTGGAAATATTATTGATTGTCAGGTTAGGAAAAAAGAATCCTAAGGACGTCACTAGAAAGGAGGTGCATATGAGTGGATGTATATGACTATTGGATTGTGCAACATTCCAGATACATTTCAGAGATACATCATGTAAGTGTTAAAACGCAATTATAGAAAAGTAGAAGATGGTGTAAGTGCATATATCAATGACATTTTGATAGTGAGTGTCACAGTGGAGGAGCACATAGACAAATTAGACAAACATTAAAAATATTATTTAACTCAAGATTGCATGTGAATGAAGATAAATGTTAAATACTCAAGATGCAAATTACATTCCTAGGAAGGGAAATAGAAAAAGGAAAGATAAAAATGAAAAATAATGCCTGTGAAATGATTAAAAATATTGAAAAGCCTAAAACTAGAAAAGATCTACAATGGATAATGGGTTTCATAAATTTCTACAGAACATTTGTAGCAAATATAGCTAAAAAAACACATCATATGACACATTTGCTGAAAAAATCAATACCATTTGAATGGACTGAAAAAGAACAAAACAAATTGGAAAAAATAAAAATAGAACTGTCAATGTTTCAATCTTTAAATACACTGAACTGTGAAGAAGAATTTATACTTGACTGTGATGCAAGTAGGGTGGCAAGCAGTGCTTGTTTAGGACAAAAAAGGGAAGGAAAAATTCAGTTCTTTAGCAGAAAGCTTAAACTCAGTGAAGAAAATTAGAGGTCAACAAAATTGTAAATGCTGGAACTTGTTGAAATCATTAAAAATTTCACATATTTTCTCATTGGATGCAATTTTATAGTAAGGACAGACAATAGCAGTCTGGCATGCCTAAGGAAATTTTTAAGAAATAAGTCCTCAATAGATCAAAGGAGATAAAAACCGGTTAATTTTTTGCCACACAGCAAATACAATAGTCTGCCCAAAATAAATGCAGACAAGAAAGGAAATGCAATTTTAGCAATTAAACTTAAATAGGAAATAACTGAAAAGCAGAAATCAGATATTATTCTATCAGAAATAAGAGAAAAACTGAACAATAAAGACAAATTAATTGGAAAAATTGACAATAGTTACTTTCAAAGGTACATTTGGAAATCGAATAAAATTGGGTTAGTAATTAAGATTGAGGCAAGGACAGCACAATCTGACCTTTGATCCCTGTCATCTCATGGATATTGATGGGGTGTTGTAGTGAAGTCATGGAAATTGCATAGTCATTGATTCATGTACTTTTCTAGTGACTCACTTATTTACAAGTGGTCACTTTAGTTTNGTGAGTGTCACAGTGGAGGAGCACATAGACAAATTAGACAAACATTAAAAATATTATTTAACTCAAGATTGCATGTGAATGAAGATAAATGTTAAATACTCAAGATGCAAATTACATTCCTAGGAAGGGAAATAGAAAAAGGAAAGATAAAAATGAAAAATAATGCCTGTGAAATGATTAAAAATATTGAAAAGCCTAAAACTAGAAAAGATCTACAATGGATAATGGGTTTCATAAATTTCTACAGAACATTTGTAGCAAATATAGCTAAAAAAACACATCATATGACACATTTGCTGAAAAAATCAATACCATTTGAATGGACTGAAAAAGAACAAAACAAATTGGAAAAAATAAAAATAGAACTGTCAATGTTTCAATCTTTAAATACACTGAACTGTGAAGAAGAATTTATACTTGACTGTGATGCAAGTAGGGTGGCAAGCAGTGCTTGTTTAGGACAAAAAAGGGAAGGAAAAATTCAGTTCTTTAGCAGAAAGCTTAAACTCAGTGAAGAAAATTAGAGGTCAACAAAATTGTAAATGCTGGAACTTGTTGAAATCATTAAAAATTTCACATATTTTCTCATTGGATGCAATTTTATAGTAAGGACAGACAATAGCAGTCTGGCATGCCTAAGGAAATTTTTAAGAAATAAGTCCTCAATAGATCAAAGGAGATAAAAAACAGTTAATTTTTTGCCACACAGCAAATACAATAGTCTGCCCAAAATAAATGCAGACAAGAAAGGAAATGCAATTTTAGCAATTAAACTTAAATAGGAAATAACTGAAAAGCAGAAATCAGATATTATTCTATCAGAAATAAGAGAAAAACTGAACAATAAAGACAAATTAATTGGAAAAATTGACAATAGTTACTTTCAAAGGTACATTTGGAAATCGAATAAAATTGGGTTAGTAATTAAGATTGAGGCAAGGACAGCACAATCTGACCTTTGATCCCTGTCATCTCATGGATATTGATGGGGTGTTGTAGTGAAGTCATGGAAATTGCATAGTCATTGATTCATGTACTTTTCTAGTGACTCACTTATTTACAAGTGGTCACTTTAGTTTACATGTTTACTTGTTTGCACACATTTTTGTTGATATACATGACATTGTTAGCCATTAGCTTACATTGTGTTTGGTGGTAGTACATTGTTCACTAAAAATTTTCTTATCCATAAAAAATTCCATATTTTTCTAATAATTAAGTCTGCAATCATTTTAATTAATTTGTTTTCACCAATGCTTCCTATCCATAAAAAAGTCCATGCCTTTCCAATGATTAACAATCACAATAATTTAATTCATTTTTCAGGAAATCTATGCATTACATGCATGGGCTTACATTTTGCTTTTTGAATGTGATGCTATTTAATTACCATGCTTAAAATTCCATACATTTAATTCATTTTTCACTAATACAAAATGGAAAAAATATTCATCATACTTAAACATTACAGGCATATGGAATATAGATATATATATGATAAAGACAATGTTTCTTTCTAAAAAATTATACATGTGATGCTATTAGTAAGAATTATACATATGCATGCTTTCATTAATACACTATTATGATATAAGTTTTACACAGCATTCTTCCCTTTGCATTTCTTTTTGGTTTATAGGGATTTTTGGGGTTGTACACATTTGCTGATTGTTACATAATTTGATAATTTACACATTTTTTCAGTTTTATTTGCCTTATGATTCTTGTGTGGTTGTATATATTACATGGGTTTTCTACTTTTCACAGCTTTTGTAATTTTAATGCACAAATTCCTTATCCACTCATATTGTAGTTTGCATGATAACACATTTGTTATTCACAGTCTTGTTGATATCTTTTCCATTGTATTGTGTAGTTGCCATTGAAATGACAATATTTTTTTCCAGGCAATTCAACATTCTTGTAGTTGACATACTGCTACACATTTGAATCCCCATCACTGGATATGATTTCCAATTGTTAAATTGGCCACAACTCCATGTTGAGATCAACTTCTAAGCATACAAATGCTTGCTAAGCAATGTTAGTTCCTTTCTATACTCCCTCTAAATTTCTTGAAAAACACATTTTTGCCCATTGCTTTGTCAATGTTGCAGCTATCCCTATGAAATTTTGCAGGCTTATAGAGCTTCACAAGCTAAAGATTTTAAGCCTTTTACAAGCCGGAACATGTCAAAATTGCGCCCTCTAGCTGAAAAATATTTTTTTTACACATTAGAAGTCTATATATAATTTTTTAATAAGTCTGAATTTTTAAATTTTTTATACCATTTATTTGAAAAAAAACTTTTTTTGAAAAATTGTTTTTCATTTTTTCACACTAGTGATCTGAATTTTGATCAGAATTGTTTGAAAATTCAAGACAAAATTACTAAAAAAATATTTTGGTTAGCCTTTAGATAATATTTCTTAACTTTAGCAGGCTACAGCAACAAAAATTTTAAAGATATCACAGCTCCATTTGAATTTTTAAGTAGCAAATTTCACTGAAAAATTTGTTTCTCAGAATATTTAGCTCTAATATCAATATTGGCAGAGCTAGGCTTGCCAGAGCTGGGCAAATGTTTCAGAAAAGATATTTTTTTTAAATAACTTTTGATATAATGAAGCTATGAATAATATTTTTACACCAAAATGCGCAGTTTTTAAAGGAGATTCTAATTTTTTTGGTCCCGTCCTAATATGGAAAGTGGATTATCTAAAGATTGCTTTGCGAAATTTTCTTGAATGCCTTATTGTCAATTTCAATGTGCTCTAGATTTAAGAGATCTCATGTTTTGGAATCAATTCCATAAGCAAATTTTTGTTTAAAATTGCTCACTCTACCTATTTTCAAACCTTATGAATCTATTCACACTGTTAGATTTTTTATTTGACCAATGCTTTGTTCACAATTTAATGAAATATTATGAATATTGCTTGAAATTCAAAAAATGGAAATTTTGTTAGATAGATTTATAAATTGCTATTTCAATGTTGTTTTAATTGAAAAAATGATTTGATAGTTGGATTGTAGGGGTTTGAAATTAGTTATAAATGAGTTAAGAGGGATTGGTATATCTTCATTTATTTCCATTGTCAATGTATGGATGGAGGAAATGATGGAGTAGAGAGCAGATGGACCTGACAGTGAAAAAAGGTTTCCTCTTAAAGAGGAAGCATATTATATTATAAAGATAGTATGGTTTTTAATTTCTAGGAAATTTTTTAAAAGCAAAAACATTCATTGTTAAACTTTATGATAATAGTTTTCATTATTAACAATTTTAACAGTTATTTGCACAGGTTATTTAAGTTAAAAGTTTGTTTCTTTCTTAGTGTGTTTAAAAGTTATTGCCTGTTTACTTTAAATACAATATTAGTGTTTTTCATTTTTTTCCATTTTCAAATATTATGCAAGTGCATTCAATCCAAAAGTTGAATGTGCAGGCTATGATATTTTAAACTTCATTTTTTTATTTTGAAGTAAATTAAACCTCGTGTAAAAATATATGATATTTCTTAATCTCTTTTTTATAAATTTCATAAGATTACTTGGCATGGAATGTTAAGAGCACTAATATTTAGAAAACGAATTAAAAATTGTTTTTTCAAACTACTAAGGTGAGCAATTGTGAAATTTATGTCACATTCAATACTTTGTAGGAATTTTTTCATAATACAACTAAGAAAGCAACCAATGTTGCTCTTTTAGCTGTGAGCTAAAGAGATATATATTTGATTGCAATACATGCTGCTGTATAAAACTGAAATGAAAGTACAGATAGTTTTTTTAAATTTAATGATAGATTGTTAAGAATATTGAGAAAATTTCAAAATAATATTTTGTAAGCATAGGAGCTCTAAAATTCAGCCAGCTAAAATAAATTGAAATGTAAATACATTGGGGGTTAAAGGTTTAGTTTAAATACAGGCATGAGGTAACAAAAATTATTATACCAATTATTAAAATATACGCCAAATTATTAAGAATTCTGTTAAAATTGCGAATTAATAACTTAAAGGTCAATATAGTGAAAAAAATTACTATAAAATTGCTTAACTGTTGTAAAAACTACCATAACTTGAAAATTTAATACATATTTGGTTAATATCAACCATATACCAAGTGTTAGGTTTAATATTGCTTAAAAATATAAATTTTAATACATGCTCATTTAAAATACAAGAGTTAAAACCAAAAATATTAAAAACATGTGAAATATTGCAAATTTGTACAAAAAATGAAAAAAACATTAAATTTGGGGATAAAAAATGTACCAATGTTTCTATGTGTAGACATATTTAGAGATCTAGGCTGAAGACCCAGCTTTACATGCATTTTGAGAATGAAATCAATGCAAAGTATCAGATTGCCAGGGCTAACAATTCAGCTGAGATATTTCCAACATCACTCCATTTAGATTGTATACTATTACTCCCTGAAAATGTATGAATTAAACAAGTCAAATTAGCATTAATTGGCTTAGACAAGTACTATTTAATTCCATGTTACTCAAGATAACAAAAAAGCACTTAAAAATACTTAAATACACTTGAATTATTAATGAAATAGGAAACTTAATAATTGTTCAAAGAATAAATTAATCCCAGCACTACTATGCAAATTCTGAGTGTTGAATAAAAACTCAATTTTAAATGCATGTTCATTAAAATGTAACAATAACCATACCTGTATATTAAAAAACAGTAAAAACAAAGCATCAATTTCATAGATGAGCATAAAACATGGTTAGATTGACCAAACATTAACTTCAATTTACCCTTGTCAAAAAGAATAACCATTAATTTGTTATATTCTTTAACATAATATGAGAGAAAAAAGTTTTCTAATATGAAGCATTGTCAACCATAGTGAAACAATTATAGTTGAAACATGTAGCTATTGCAAACTAGATTAGGTTTCACTGATAAAGAAATACCATAAAATGGTAGAGAAAGTCCTACAGGAGGGTATCTCAGTTCTTATCTTCCTTAGCTCCTTAATGACCTCTAGTAGGAACCCTCTAGGTTGCTCTTCTACATATTCATTTAGCCCTAGTGCTTCTGCTTCTACTGTTTCCTCTACACTCAGCAGTCCTTTCTGTTATTTATGCCTTGCCATGTAAGGCCTATCTACATTTCCATTTAAGTTGAATGCTCTCTCTGCTTTTCTTGTCTCCCTGTCTAACTCCCTCAGTTCATTCATATTCCACCTAACTATTCCTGCGGAATATCTCAACACTGGTATTGCCCATGTATTAATTGCTTTTTACTATTCTGCCCATTTAATGTTGACTTCTGTAGTACCTTCCTTACTCTCCTCTTGTATTCTTTTCTTAGCCTCATCTTCATTTCCTCGTGGTCTGTTCTGTCCTTCTCTATTACTCCTAAGTATTTGAACCCCTCTTTGACTTCCTCAATCTTATCCCCATCTCCAATCTATACACTTGCCTCTAGTCATTGTTACTGCTGCACACTTTCCTAATCCAAACTCCAACCCAGACTCTCTACTTGCTATCTCCAATGTGTCCATTTGCTTCTGCAACATCTTCCTTGAACTAGCATACATCTTCAGGTCGTCCATGTACCATAGGTGACTCATTGCTCTACTATTATTACAATAATTATTTTATCTTATTTCAGGAAATCCGTAAATTAAGCCTTATCAAGTTTTCAAATTTTTGTCAATATCTCATTAAAACTTTGCAAATATGAAATAACTGCTTGATAAGTTTAACACATAATTTGACATTTTTGCAATACAATTAATCCTTTTGAAATGTTATTTGTATTTATGATTTCTCAAAATTAGAAGATTATCAATCATTCAGTTTTCACCAAAATCCTTTAAGAAACATGGAAGACATTTTTTGATTTTACAAATTTTTGTATTCACATTTGTTAAAGGATCATGAAGTTACAATGTGTGATAATCTGGTTAACATTGAATTTTTCGATGAATAACTCTTAACTGATGTCATTAAGATTGGTTTAAATATTGTGAAAATGCAATTTAATACAATTTGTTTATATATTTGAGTTCATAATTTTTAATAAGATTTTGTTTTCGGGGTATAGGCCTCATGCAAATATAAAAATTTTTAATACATTAGTCAAATTATTGCTGTACATAACTATTACAAAGCTACAAACTACAAGCTACATGTATTTACAAAATAATAATAAAATATATAAAATATATATTCGTGTGAATGTGCGTGTATGGCTTTCTAGGGAGTGCGCGTGTGTATAATTAATTATAATTAAGATTATTATTTGTAAATGTTTAGGGTCAAAGTTCGTAGATCATTGTCAAACTTAATTGTACAAATTTGCTATGTATAAGTTTTTTTTGAGTATTAATAATGCTCCGGCTTAAAGCAGGGTGCTTAGATTTCATCTTAGAAAAATATCTAAAATTATTTTTATTCACAAAATTATTTCAAATATTAAATTAATATTGCAAAAACTTATCATATTTTGATGCAACTACATGAACAATAATAACTTTATTTGTAAATAATGTAATAATGGTTTGATGAGCTTTTCAGATTTACTTGGTGGGCAATTTAAATAATTAGGTTGTCAATTACCCACATAGTTTAACAGTAATAAAAGCCTACTACCAATTCATTACACTCATTCCTTGACAATGATAATTACGTATGGATGACAATCATAGATTTTTTGAAAGCCTTTAACTCAATCAATCATCAATTGATTAAAGAGAAATAAAAATGTAAGATTCGATTTATTGCTTTGCTGACATGCCTGGTGCAACAATGTACTGTGTTTTATGCACGATAAATGTTCTCTCTCCTTGCCTCAAAATCAATATCGGTTTTAAAATTATATATCCACTATTGATGCTGTATTACTGATTACAACCACTGAAAATAGGACCAATATTGATGAGTTTTCAGCAGTTTCTTGTCTAGCTCATCAAAAACTTTTGATTTATCACAATGATATTGCAATTATAATATAAAAAACTTTTGGCTTCTCAAAGAAAAGTGCACTCGTAATAATCAGCACATTCATTATCACACACAACAAGTTAAATTTATTGAGCTCTTTTGGCTTATTATTCAAAATATAAAGGAAAGTTGCTTTTTTACACAATATTTGAATCACTGAGACTAAGAATAAACCCATATAAAACTCAATTTTGTTCAATTGACCTATATCAAATGTTCCTCAGGATAAATTTAAATGCATAAAACAGGTTAATTCTTTGAAATATTCTTTATTATTTTTTATTCTAAACCTAGTTTTACAAAATAAATGGGCATTTCAATTAAGGGTCTTAGCTTCAAACCACAGCAAATATTCAGTTAATTCACTCATTAATATTAAGTCCCTTTACTTATAGAAATATAAAATATGCCAATTTAAAAACTAGAGCTGGGCGCCAGCCGGCTGAGCCGCCACCGCAGACATATTTTTTTTCAGGTCAACCAGCTGCCGGAAAATTTAGACTGATAACTAAAAATATATCAAGACAAACGAAATGTGTCATAAAAACGGAACAGCACTTAATTTTTTTGATGTGGTAGTGACGCTTAACATCGATTAAGTTATGTCTTATTAATCAGGTTGCCTGTAAGCGTATGATGAACCTTTTTGCAGATAGATAGTTTCACAATACTGCTTGCATCATATACGGTTTCTACAGGACTCTAGGCCTTATAGGATTTCTATATGGAATATTATACAGTCTAATCCACCGCCGCCGACCTCATCGAGTCTCCGCCGCAAAATGTCTTCCCAGAGTGACATAGCCTAACACATTAGCTATAAATGTGCCAAACATCTAAATGATATCTTGCTTTTTTGCGGAGAAATTTATACACCAGTTTTAAGAAAACGCATTAAAAGACATGTTTGTTTCTATTAGAAACCATCAGGATCATAGGTTATGCCTTCCTTTTATATTTTTAAGGGTTTTTTCAGTGTTAAGTGATAAAGGGCAATTTAATGGAACAAAAAAATATTTTTGAAAATATCAGTAAAATTTCACATATTTCTGTGGGGGTTCCCCTTTGGACTATTTAATGATATAGTCATATACCACAATTTTCTTTTCTCAAAATATTAAATTAGACATAATATTGAATCTTAAAAATCATACCTTTAAATATAACAAGAAAATAATTATAAATTCATTTCTCAACCCATCAATAGATTTACCTAAGTCCATAAACAAAGTAATACAGTTAGACTATTTAAAAAAGAGAAATTTATTAACTTCTATTGTTGTGCAAATGAAAGGCTTGAACACAAATAGGGAGGATTAAGATTCTATAACATTAACTATTCATTAAACCGCATATAATTTGCCTAACCCATAACCCAAGCTCCAAATTATAGTATGTTTAACAAATAATCATTATATTTGTTTATTTGTTTATATATTTGTGTATAATTTTAAAGCTATTTAGAGTTAAAAGCAGTTCTTCATATTTTATATAGCAATGCTGATTATATATAGTTTCTTATTTTCGTTCACAATTAGCAGAAAACAATAAAAAATAAAAAATAGTAATATACTAAAAATAATATTTTTAACTTTAAAAATTTGAAAAAATTGTTTCAAATAATTCTTGATATTATGTTTTAAAATAAGTTATCCTCCATCTCTTAACAAAAGTTTTATGCTGTCATTAATGTTATAAATATATTATTTAAAAATGATATAGTATGTTAAACAAATATAATGAATAACTATATTTCATTAAATATGAATAAATACATCAAAATGTAAATCTAAAAAAGCTTGTTTACAACTTACTTCTCTTATATTCTATTGGATTATATCTAATATTGAATTTATTAACTTATCTAATTATTACAATGCATGCATCAGTACAAACCAAAATATCATAGAAATTGCAAGGATCTGTGAATTTTCTGTACTATATTTATAGATAACACATTATGAAGCTTTAAACGATAGAATTTTAAAGAATTCTTTGCGAAAATATCTCACAGAAAATATGTAGAAGAAGAAGTTTAGAGTACTGTTTAAAATAGTTAACCCGTTAACATAAGAAAACAATAAATACTGTTTGGCCAAAGCAGCTGAGCTATCCGCAACCATGCTGATAGCTATGTAATCAAATAAATTTATAAATATTAGGCTAATCAGGAAAGTTGAAGTGATGATGAAAAGTAATATTGTAGTCTGCACATCATTACTATCTTTTGGTTTCTTTCTATTCTTCTGCCATTCTCTCATTCCATATATTATTTGGATATTTCCAATTAAGGTTATAGAGAATGGAGCTACACTAAGGATACCATAACGTTCAATGAGCGTGTACGCTTTATAATATATAATGTTTGGAAATGCAATACAAATGTGATTCGAAATTCCAAAGTAAATGAATTTTGGTAAATTGAAAGTTACCGACACGAGAAAGACAATTGATGAGACATAGTAAGCATAAGTTGGTTGACCATATGTTTGGTAGGCAATTGGGTATTTTATGGCAAGACATCTTTCATATGTCAACGCAACTATTTGCCAAATACTTCCACAATAAAACCCCAATACAGTGAACCAATGAATCTTGCAGAATGCATTGTTGTAGTGTTTAAGGGAATAACCTAAATTATGGGAGTTGTTTTTAAACTTGCACAAAACGCAAACTTTATTATTCATTTGATAAATGAGCTCCTGCATCAGCGAAGCATGTTAAGTGACAGTTGTAACTAATTTTGCCATCTATGCACAATATATTTGGTAAGCAAAATATTATGCTAGAAACTAAAATTTGCATACAAATATTACATGTTAAAATTTTTGCAAGATTTTTCGCATAAATAGCTCAAATCAAGTGTATTCTACCCAACAACGGATTAGACAGGAACCTATCAGATTCGGATAGGGCCAGAAAGAATCGGCTATAATTATAAGTTACCGTTATATTCCAACATCTATAAATACAATAGCGCGATTTACTATTTCGCAATGGTTTTAAATTTTAATGCCCAATAGAAAATGAATAATATAATTAGAAATATTTCAATTGAAAATCGTGTGAAATACAACAATGGATTTATATTTATCAATGCATTAAGAAAATCAGGAAACTTTGTATATGCAAATTTGCTTGTAGTTATGCATGATGCTAGAAGGACTCATATCTACCATTAAAAAAATTCCTTAGCTTACCTCACATGTAAGGAGTCAAAATACAAAGTCTCCAATTTTCTGGAATCAATGTTTTCACATGCTAGATTATTCAATTTTCTTATTTAACCTGAAATGGGAATGCTAACACGTTATTTTATGAAGTTTATGAAGATGCCTGAAAACTAGAGAATGCATTTCTCATATCTTGCATTAGGACGATTTCATCATTACAGAATTAGTAAGAAACAATATTTAGCTATTTTATTATTAAACTAGGAGTTTGATCGATTGCTTCTATGCTATGTTCAAGATTTGAAATTCAAATTTTGGGTTCACTAGAAAATGAACAGCATATTACTATATCGCAATATACCTAAAATATATCTTTTTGAGAAAACATGATTTTTGATATTTTAGCTATTAATTCAAAATAATTTATAAAAATGAAAAATGCAAAAATAGCTTAAAGTTATTCATGTAAAAAATACCCATTGCTCGTAAAATACCAGTTGCCATGCCCAGAATTAGGCAGAGACCACCGTCCCAAATAGCTAACATTTGAATTAACACCAAAAAGCTTGTTTTGCGTTTGATACGCCTGCATGTCAAAATAATTAAAAAATTCAGCACTGTGCCCGATATTCCAACTGTCCCAATGCACCAGTTAATTTTAGTAGCCAAGATGTAGTCTGCTTGGAAACTTAGCGTATCATTCATTCTTGCTCTAGTAAATATGCTAAATTTTATGGTTAAATTGAATTTAGAAAATTTTCATTGGTTATTGTAAATATTTGCAAAAATAAATAAACTGTGTTAACCAATCGTAATACCTTTAAGCAAATTTTACAATGGATATAACAGAATTTCAAGGATTTGCACAATGTTTACTTAAAATATATAAATATATAGCACCATTTTAGTAATGCAATTATTCTCGCTGTCACTGGCATACTGCGGGGCATGAGGCAATGTCCCCTCTTTAGACTTTCAGCATTTATTTTTTTAGTTAAAAAATTTTTATGACAACATTTCAAAAAGTAAAAACTAATGTGATAAAATACACTTTTATGACCAATATTTACAATATTTTGATAGTTTTTTAAAGAGTTTGTCAAGTAATTGTGTACTTAAGTTAATGAAAATAGAGATGTCCCCCCCCAATCAGATATTTCTGGATAGGCTCCTGTTCGCTATCGAAACAAAAACATTATTTTGAAGTTTCAAAATTTTCTAGAAAACACTTCGTCAAAATTTTCTTGAAAAACGATTGAAGAGTTCTTAGTATTTAACAACAAAATTTTAAAGAGGAATATCATGTTGAAAAATGAAATTAACGTCTAGTATGTAGTATAAAGCTCAGTATATAGCACATATCGAAAAACATCCATTAATATATTAAGTGGTGAAGACTTTTGTTTTTCAAACAAAGTTTTAGAATGTTTATAAATTTCAATGGAGTTGAGAACTGTGCTTCGACGAGACAACCCGCATTTCTATTTTGAAGCTAATTTGAAACAAACGCAAGCATTATCAACCAAATGAAAACTATTCACAATTGCAGACTTCTAATCCAAGAAAATTCACAGACAATAGACTTTTGATATCAATATATATATATATATGATACAATCTTTCAAAATCTCCTCCAAAATGGTTATCCTGATAATGTTCTCCGTCGCTCATCTAATGCTGCCATTAATCTATCGCCTCAAACTGGACTTTGTGAAAAAATGTCAATTTATTGGAAAGTTCCCTATATCACTAGTCTTTCAAAAATCTTGAAGCCTCAGTAAAAAATCTCAACAAGAAATTCACTTCAACTCAAATCAAACCTGTCTTTCAATCATTCAAAACTAGCAGCATCTTTTCAAACAAAGATCCCATTCCAGTGTCTCTACGCTCTTCTCTTGTTTATAAACATCAATGTCATAAGTGTGAGCACTTATACATAGGAGAGACTAGAAGACATCTTCAAACCAGAATCCGAGAATATTTCTACGGTCATCTTNCAGTCATCATCAGTCATCCTCAACGGTAGCCGGAGCAATTGCAATCAACGAAATTCGCCCGTCACTTAACCATCAAGTCGAGATCAACTTCACCACTTCTAAGCTGTCAATCATCCTGTCAATCGATCCATTCAATCAATCATTTCATTGCAGTATGTATGTTAGAACAAATTTGCGAAATCAACAATTATGCATAATGTCAACAAATATTCATAATTGTTGATTTCGCAACAATTTTACATAATTGTTCACTGATTACGACAATTATGCATACATGTCACTAAATCAACAATTATGCATAATTGTTGAAAATATTAGCAACAAATATGCATAATTGTTGACATAATATTTATTATCTATCAATAACATCAAACCTGCAACTCATCTATACAGACAGCGTATGATTGGATTACTATGTAAATTTATTGATCGTACTAAATTTGAGCAAGTTAAAGGCAATATCAAAACAACATAATATTTATTATCTATCAATAACATATCAAATACATCAAACAAACACGAAATTTTTATTGTCACACAGAAGCGATGTTCAGGCAAAAACCACATATTGGGATTGCAGTATCGAACTTAAGGTGCGTTCAGATGAGAACCTTTTGATGTATATCATTTGATATACGTCAAAAAGATGCTCGTCTGAACGCACATCGTTCAAATTAGCATACATCAAAAAGATGCTTGTCTGAACGCACATCGTTC
>CABFPE010000537.1:24107-39366 GCA_900660155.1 Hofstenia miamia | reverse complement strand
TTTACGACAACATTTTGTGGGCTAATCAGACATATAATTGTAGCTGTATTATTAATAGAATTTTCTTAATAAATTTCGTAATTTTCTAAACTGCTATATCTTAAGCCTCAAACTGAAATTTTCCAAGTTTTCATACAGCAAGTATGAATAATGTACCGATCAAAATTTTAGGCAAGATACCACGTTATCAGTATTTTTCGGTATTGTCATAATATAGCGGTATTAGTTTCAGTATTGGTATACCGCCGGACTCTAGAACTTTATACAGGTAATTTCGTTTTTTTGAACAATTAGTAATTAACTACTTATTCTTGGCAATATTATATAACAATATCTACAGAATTAAACATCCAAATTTGAATGTTTTGAATCAGTAATTGAGGTGTTGATTATAATCTTTTCAGTGATAGAAAAATACACTTCCTATTAAACTTAATTGATGAATAAGCAAGTGGCCGTGCATCAAAATAATGCTCGTCTGAACGCACATCGTTCAAATGAGCATACATCAAAAAGACGCTCGTCTGAACGCTTCCAAATTTTGAGAGATGCATCAAAAAAGCATACATCAAAAAGATGCTCGTCTGAACGCACTTTCATCAAAAGATGCGCATCAAGAGGTTCTCGTCTGAACGCACCTTTACCTGAGGATTTCCTGATAATCCTTCCTTAAGCTTAAACAGCCTGGAAATTTTGAGAAATGTTCATGATATTATAACAATTTTTAAACGCTTATAGCTCAAAAAATTTAAACTTATTCTTAATCTGAAAGCTTGTAATCTGAAAGCTTGGAATATCTTTGCACAGATCAAAAAATAGTCAAAGTTTTTTGTTGAATTCATGGGCTGAAGACCTTTTAAATACATGGACATTAGGTATGGAGAGAATTTAAATCTTTTCCAAAAATTCGAAATTTTCAAAGAAAACTTGTAAATATTTTCAGAAATACGCTTCAACATTGCATCAAAGTATACTGCCCAATAGATTTACGCATGTCCCAAGATTTTAAAATTTGGTAATAGGCTTGGAAAAAATTCTTTGTAAATTTGGAAAAACGGCTTGCCCTTTAAAATGGTCGCCAGGCTGCTTAAGGTTAATAACAATTCTGAAATATAACTGCTTCAAAATGTGTTCTAACCATATCTCGAGCGGAGCAGGGCAGGGCTGAGGAATCACCCAATTGATAAATGTTGCTATTTTAACAAAGATTCAACCTGATATATTTTTACTTTTCCTAAAATTTTATTAGCAAGACAAATACTAAAAATAAAAATTATAGACATAATATTATTGCTAACTTCATTGATAAATTCGCTTCAGCAGGTCATGTCATTACTATCTCGATGTGTTCAGTATATTATTAGTCACCACGCTACCAAATATTAGCATTGTTGGGGTCTTTAAACTCATTTTTCAAGTTTTTTGACATTGAGTCAAATTGCAAAGTTCAGCGCTCATTTCAATGTCAGAATACCAGAAAATCGAATTTTTTTCTCTTAATATTTAGCCATGCGTAAGCCATAGTTCTGCCAAGTTTTGTTGCTTGTTGATGAATATGATTGATTCTATGAGGATGGTGCTATCGAAGCGATTCCCAGGTTATAAATGTGAAAAAAAGCCTTGATTAACTAACTGTATATTTGTAAAATTCACTAAATTTGCAAGTGCCAAATTTATTTACATATTGTTAACACTTATTTTCAAGGAGATTTCACAACATTTAATTTAATGATTTACGTAAATGAAATTGACTGCCTATTTTATGAGATTGTGCGCATGGAGTTTAAACAACAAAGGTAAAATCATACGCAGTCACTTTCATAAAATATTGACTTTGCGCTATGTGCATCATTATTATTTTCTTGATGTTAAGATGTTATTCCCGGAGTAATATTTCAAGAGATTAATCACTCAAGTGTAGTATTTCAAGACGAAATCCTCTTAATTAATTGCATAACATTTCAACATGTATTTTTTAAATACAATAACTTTTTTACATGTGAAAAAGTCAATTAAATTGCTTTTCATAAATTGAGTTTTTAACAAAGTCATAGAATGTGCAATACATAAAATGTAGTTATCTATTACTGTACTTAAATATACGCGTAACAATTTTTAATTATGCCCGTTATTACTCTTCAAAACCAATCAAAGTATATTTATCAAAAAAATTTCGTAAATTTTTCAGTTTGTTAGGCCAAAGTAGTGTATCCTAGAACACAGTGAAATTAAAAACTTGTGTTGAAAATTTGAAAAGTATCTGATACGAATGTAGAATTTTAAAATGGAAAAACATTTTTCAATACAATTCAATAAATCACATGAAAGTCACTGCCTTTGTTTGCACATTTGACGCATCACCCCGTTTTTTCAAATACTCTGCCAAATACCAAGTCAGGCCAGCCCCGGCCATCTCCATTACTAAGTTGTTTTAAACTTAAATGATTTAAAATTTCCAAGTGTATTCTTTTATGAATATTATAAAATCTCAAAATATGTTCATATTTTGTGTTTCTGATATGAAAACTGAATAGAAATATGGTTTCTAATAACGCTTTTCTATGAAATTAATAATGTCCGAATAAAAAAATCTTTGTTTTAATCTAACTTCAGCCATAACCAATTTAATTATTAAAGTTAGTTGTGCTTCAGCACAGTTGGGTTACTTTTTATTCGAAAACAATAATCCTTTATCTCCGTACACTTTTATTTGCTAAATCAGAGATGAGGAAAACCCATTCGATATCGTAATCACTTATTGAAAAATGGGATAGCATATGAGATGACGATGAATATTTTTCTTGGGATACCATCATTTATGGTCCATAAACGTGTGAGAATTGAATCCTGTCACATGAGAAGCATGAATTGTGCACACTAATTGTTCAAATTTAATTCTGAAAAAAACATTTTTTCACATAAAGGTTAAAAAATATTGTATTTTGAAATACTTCATTGTTTGCTATTTTATTTTTGAATTGTCGCAACAAGAATGCCTAAGTGTCACTCTTTACTAGAATATTCCGAGATAATATTCACTTATGATGGATTCTTGAATAGAAAAGTGTTTGCTAAATGCTTAATAACCACTATTAGACTATCAAATAGAACTGCTTTTTAAAAAGCGAGATATACAATTCGTTTTATTCTTTGTGGATAATTTTTTAAAAATGTATTTTAAATACCAGATTGGTGCAACCACGCATTGCTAGTTTCCATACTATGCGGAGTGATCTTGCGAAAAAACGCAACAAATATTTTGCGTCACAAAACTTTTTGTTTCCTACCAAAATTCTACAATGTTTCCCTTGCGTAGACATAGTAACACATCTTACAAGCGATTTGCTAAATTATATGCAACAACTATTATACTTTTTCCTGTGAAGTTAATATTGTCAAAACCATCTGAATTTATGTATAGGGCTGTAACCATAACTGGATCAGGCAAAGTAGAAAAGCGGTAATATATTTGGAAATCGTAAGGCCCATCATTAGACACATGCATTTTATCAACAATTCGGTCTCTATCAAAATCTCCATTATTTGAAAACGAATGTCTGAAGGACATAATATCAATTGGTGTAAACATCTCTAACTCAAAATAAACACGAATTCCTTTTAACTATTTGGACTTAAAAGCAATATAAATTCACCGCTATACCGTGTTACACTTGCTTGACCCTTTACATAGGTCACAGGTTCTTCCCCGAATTAATCTGCTTAATAAGAATTTTCTTGATTCAATGTTGCAAACATAAATGACATTGGTAATATTTTTTCAATAATTTCAATATAAAAGTCTATAAATAATATCTGAAGAATTTTATCGTTATCAAAGCAATAATAACTATACATAAACACATAAACCTGATACGAACACACTGGTCTTTTTGAGACTATCCTAACATTTGATATGTAAATTATATCTTCAATATGAGCTAGGACTTCACATTTAATAAGAATAGTTTTCTCTCGATCATAGTAGCAAACCTTATCCAAGTTTGAAAACCACTTTTAGAACAGTAATATATCGCATTTCAATGAGTTTTGGAACAAATGATGTTGATGTTCTTCATTAACATGCATACTTGTGAATGTATCATAGTAATGTTTATAACTATATACAGGAAGAGTTCTGATTATGCTGTGATTTGCAAAAAATATCATTATACACCAAGTACAGTTGTGTTACTAGGTACATTCATAACCAATTGTGAATTTTTTGGTGGTATATTAAACGTCTAACTTTTAAAATTCATGTGGGTCAAATCGACCCCAATTGGTATTCAAGGTTTAGAATCAACAATGGACATTTTTGTCCTTATGAACGAATGCGGGTTACGTACCTGCTAAGATTGGCCATATTTTGGTCAGGTTTGAAAAGTTGAGTTTTAACAACCTGATGTGTTGCCGAGCTGTGGTAAAAATCGTGCAAATATTGTGAAGAGGCATAACAAATAAAAAAATCTAGAATGAGCTTGCTTCCAAAGGAATGGAGGGTTTGACCTTTGAAAAGGAATTTGATACATATAACAGGCAGTATTGACGTAGAAAAGTTATCATTCGTACAGAAAACTGGCATAAGATAGCCTTTATCACGTCATAGACGAGGGTCGATATTATAACAATTCATAATGTAAAGCAGTTGTTCTAAAGTGCTCGATGCGGACACCCAGGGTTCCACGAGAGATGCTCTTGTTATAATATGTTTATCATTACATCTAATGGCTTTGTTTTAGTTTCTCAATAGATTATCCAGCCCTGAATTTATAATGCGCAGAAATACCTTTATTTAGTTCTAGGGATTCATTATTTAGCTACAGAATCAAAGTAGATCTGAATCCTTTAAATAATATTTTCATATGAGATACAGTTTTATTTCATAAGTCAGTCCCATTTCATGCCTCATTAGATAGCTGAAGGTGAATTGGATAAACAGACCGTTTTAAAATCCTTATCTGTAGTTTTTGGAATTATATATAATCACATATGAAAGCTAACAAAATCAGTAGCAGATAGAAAGGAGGCACTATCTCCATATCGCAAGTTTATTTTCACTTACATTTACAATATTCAGCAGAGAACCTTTGCGTATAGAAGGTTGGCAGTTTAACACGTTAGCTAATTTTAGCAATTCGAGGTAGTTCAGCTGTGCACGATCAACATTACCAGCCACAATAATAAAAGAACCTGCAACTTAAAGTAATGCATTGCACAAAAATTATAAATAGTTTTCATAGTTTTTATTCAATAAGCTTTCTGTAGCTCATCACAAGAGCTCTCTTCAACTACTTCACGATGTTCATCAAATCTTAAATTTCTTGTCACTTTTATTGTATTTTTACATATGCATTTGAAAATGCTATTTGTAAAATTTCTAAGCTACCAGAGTCAGAGAGTAACTGTGTTGATTGGAATAAGAGGAGGCACTTTAAAGATATATGTTCCCTGTATGTTTATAGGATAGGGAATCAATATTGAAATCTTTGGATGTTACATTTTGCAAATTTTTCTTGAGAACCTTTTAATTGGAGCACATAATAAGTAAGTGGATTCGAATGAGACATTTGATGGATAAATTCTCAGGCTGCTCTTCGAACAGGAGAAGAAAGTGGTTGTAATAGGTTTCTGATAGGAATCTCATGGAAAAAAGACTGCAAAAATTAGGAAAACATTTTTTGCGAATTTTTTAGAATTATATAAAGTGGCAAAGTTATCCAATCGCATAGTAAAGTATGTTATTAATTGAAATAGTGGCAGATACAAACAGCTTAACTGAATATTAGAATAATCGGAGTTTCTTTCGAACACTGAGTTTCTCTTCTATTCAACAAACAAATCATTTGCCAAAGCGAAAACTAATATCATATTTAATATGATATTATGCAATCTGCGAATATCAGGTATAGGATTATTTCCAGCATCTCAGTATGGCAGGAAGCTCAAAAAAAGTGACACAATTAATGTAGAACACCCTTTATATATATGTTTACATAGAGGGTCCCCGTTAGTATGGCAACGCAACTTCGAACTAAGTTTTATGCCATGTCATTTGCGGTGTGATATTGTAGCATCTCCTACCAGGCCCAATGTAAATTTCTCCAAATCTAATCCTTTGGTTCTATGGTAATTCGGCGGGCAGGGATCTATCTGTCCTTGACTGCTTAGCACTTTATTAATATTTTCCGATACCTATAATTTACAATCACTATTTAGGTGAAGCAGCTCCGCAGTACTCCAAATGGTTGGGCATCCGCCGGACGCTACTCTCATTGTCAGCAACAGATTCAGCAACCCAAATTCTCCGAAGTATTTCCAGCACTCAGCTCAAAGAAATTAATTATGTGCACCCTAACCTGCGACGGTGCTTACTAAAGAATAGACACAACTCGACTTAAACTCTTATTGAAATGTGCGTTGTTGTGTTTTCATTTCAATAAATAGGTTCCATTCAACCTGACTTGACACTAGCTGCTTCGTTAGCAAGTTAAATTTTTGAATAAGTTGCCATTACCGGAAATATATTGGTATTCAAAATACTTAGTAAATAAATAGCAGCTTCCTAACCTACATGTAAGATAATTAATATAAAAAAACTCTCATTATCGGTCACTTTATAGTCAACAATTTGGATTTAGAAAAAGTGTTAAAATATAACTTACGTTTGGCTAACTAGGCGTTTATCGAATTTATTATCAGATACATGTTTGAATTCAATTGATAGTCAGCTAAACGGGTAATCAAATCTAGTCGTACACCTAACCTATGTGCATTTCGTGATCAGGGACGTAAAACCTAGAATCGTTCCCGTCTTGGTACCCTGACCACTACTCAACACGAACCATTTAGCTTTACATTTGTAATAATTAAGCAAACTAGATAATAGAGCAAAATAAGTTTTCCGAAGAATATACTTCAACAATTGTTCCACTGTTTTAATCATATTTATACTCCAAATCAAACTAGTACCTGTCGATTTGAATTTTTGAATTAACTAGACACTTCTGCCTAGTTGGCTAAAAATAACGAGAAGCGACTTCGCCCTCAACGTTTTTTCAAATTGGTTTATCGACAAGCACTTACTTTCGCAATTTTGTATTTAATTTATAATTCTTATTTAGCACAATTCATCATCTAAGTTGCTTAATTATTTAAATTATCTCCTTCTTTCTTCTTTCTTTCTTCGATCTTAGTTCTCAGCAACTTATATGATGGATTATGCTACAATATTTTGAAAAAGAAATGCACGGTAATTAAATTGAATCAGCACAAACGAAATGTATTTCCTGCATGACGCAATAGTACAAATATTAGAGTCCAAATGTCACGTTTACATGGACGGATCCAGAATTCAGACTACGGA
The DNA here is from genome assembly GCA_900660155.1 of Hofstenia miamia. Lineage (NCBI taxonomy): Eukaryota > Metazoa > Xenacoelomorpha > Acoela > Hofsteniidae > Hofstenia > Hofstenia miamia. Next base: position 32,003 of record CABFPE010000537.1, on the reverse strand, counting down.
GGAGCACGAGCACATAACTGCTTAACCTTTTAAAATTTCATCTAGGGCAATACATTCCTTTGTTCTAGAATAAATCCAGGGCAAATGTCTATCAAAATTATTAAAATGTAATAGACATCCAAAAGAAACTTACTTAATCAAAAACAAATATTTATAAAAACATTTCAATTGGAAAGAAATTTTCAATGAGCAGCTTTCGTGGACATCAACTTATAAACTCAGCAACAACATTCTCTTTGCAAACATTGTATTCTCGATGAACAAAAAGCAGAGCAAGTGCTGTTAATTTTGTTTGCTCCATATTTACACCTAAACAACTATCTAAATCCAAAATGGCGCATATTTAGACAAAATGATAACGCTTAGTTATGAACATTAATTTTTTTATTTAGAAAAAAGATATATAACTATGAATATAACATTTTTTTATTGCCATGGAAAGATTAAAAACGTAAGAACTCGTCTCAGCTCAATTTAAATTAAAATAAAAAATATATTTTAGGTAGGTATACGAACTTAAATGTAATGACTACATGTTTTACCTAACCATATGCAGCCACTATTAAGTCTGACTAAAAAACTAGGTTAATAAACTAATGCCCATATTCCACAGCTTTGTCTAGCACTGATGTCCCCCCTTTGCGATGGCATGGCAGGCTCATAAACACGTTCAGTTCAACCAGGGCTGCGTGTTGTGCACATAACACAGTATGAACTTGTCTGGTTTACAGCTAATAACTATTTCAACCGCTAAAATAGTTTAAAGATGTATACACATACCCATTCCTAACTTTCAAATGTAATAGAGAATTTCTAACAGCAAAGGTAAGTGTTATGATGATAGTGATTTGCGGTAAATAAATTGCAACGGAATTATTGGAAATATTAAAATTTTTCTTAAATTTAGCTTTTAATATTCTTGCTATCGACGCTTCATTTATAATAATCATGATAATCATAGAGTACTGAATTGATGAAATAGAAAAGTAATCAAACATGTAAAACTACTTTAATTTGAACTAATATTCAATAGCATTATATAAATTATTTCTATTCAGGAACCCTTACAAAGCACAAGTACGGTGGGCACGTGTCCCCCCTTGACACTAAAGGTTTAATCCAATCGTTAGAATTTACACTCCCTTACAAGTTAATCCTTGGTAAGGACTTTCTTGAGCAATATTATTGTATAATTAATTTCCAAGATAAGACGGTAACTATTGATCCAAACAACAGGAATATTGCCACACCTGTGCAATATACCTGCCATAACTTTGTATCCAGTTGAAACCACTAAAATCGAGCCTTTCAGTATAAAACCCAATTTGCTCACTCTGATATCATTATTGAAAACCAAAAAGGATTGAATTCCAAAAAGGTCATTATTCTTGCATTTATCTTAAAAAACCGTGGTAATAAAGTCACCACCACTAACCTAAACAAAAGTAGTAATTTAATCACAATAACACCATCAAATATAAACATTTTTGCATCACCAATTGTTAAAGTATTACAAAACAAACCAAAACATGTATTATCCTTGGAAATACCTGATAACCAGAGCAATGACAATGCAATATTGACAACATTTTAGTAGCATCAAAAACCATTAAAATGTAACAGTTCATCATTAAATCCATTTCAGTTAAGGCCTTGGTAATCACACTGTTTTTGCTAGGCAATATGTTAATTAATTAATTAAGTAACAAATAGTGAATGATCTTCTTTGGTATCATCAACTTCAATCTGCAACTTGACCAACACCAGTGCCTCAAATAATATTTAGCTAAGTTGCATTGTCTGTAATATCAGTGAATTAAGTAATGGTAAGTTATTATAACAATATCTGGTATATCATAAAAAGTAAAATCCCTTATAGGTCTCTTTTAATTACAATTCCCTTAGTCAGAAGATCAATTGAAATTTAAATTTCTGCTTGGCTTGTTTCAGTCAAAAGCATACGGTATGCCATTCTCAACTCACTGCCAATTTGAACAAATATATGGTCCTGTAGACAAACTACTTACATTTGTCAAGAAAGCAGTCAAGGCTTCAAATTTTACACAACTCTAAAATAATGAATCAAATTAAATTTTGGCAACAGTTCGTCTTCCTTTATCATTAAGAAACCGAAATTTCCTGCCAAAAATCAATCTACATCTAATGATGCTAATACAAAACATGAACAACCACCCAATAAAACACCAAAGGTAATAAACTTAAACAAAGTTTACTGCAAAAAATGTGGGCAAAAGGGGCAGTCCCAACTACACAGATGATAGTGATATCTATGATTCCAACACAGAAGATGAGGAATATTTACATGAGTAAGAGTGCTGACTCTCAGCCATGCAAATTCGATCCTAGTAACAACAACGTTAAATAAAACACCTTACCTATAACAATAAATAGGGTCGTCATACTGGCAACTTTAGACATTGGTGCATTTGTTTCAATAATTGTGGATATGTGCACTAACTTAATCAGCATCACAGAAGATAATTTTAAATCTCATATCCATAATTTCATCAACACTTCTAGTGATTACCTTGACACCACCAATATCCTAAACAAAAGTCATAATTTAATCACGATAACACCATCAAATATAGAAATTTTTGCATCACCAATTGTTACAGTAGTACAAAACAAGCCAAAACCTGTATTATCCTTGGAAATACCATAGCAATGACAATGCAATATTGACGACATTTTAGTAGCATCAAAAACCATTGACAAACATATTAATAGGCTAGATAAGATATTAAACTTATTAAAGCAGTCTGTTTTAAAAATCAACAGCAAAAAATGTAGATTACTTCAAACACCTTTAATTTTCTTAATTCGGCAAATTCAACACAATAAAATTAGTTTGAAAGAAGATGCCCGAGTTACAATAGACAAAATCACACCTCCTAATAGCAAAAAAGATCTACAATGCATTTTAGGTTTCTTTAATTATTACCAAGCTTTTATACCAAGCATATCTGACAAGACTATTCATATGTCCAACTTATTAAAAAATAAAATACCTTTCAAATGGTCACGGCAACATCAAAGTGAATTAGATAAATTAAAAGTTGAATTAAAAAAATTGCCTAATCTCAACACATCTGATTTTTTAAAATGAATTCTTTGTTGATTGCAAGGCTAGTTCTGTTGCCATAGGTGCAACATTAAGCCAATTCATAAATGGAATCAAATCGCCTATACAATTTTTAAGCAGAAAACTCAAACAATCAGAACTAAATTACGGTTCAACAAAGGTTGAAATGCTTGCTCTTGTTGAAAGTTTCGTTATTTTCTATTAGGACAATCACATTTTACTGTCCGCACCGACATGTCTGCCATTAGTTGGCTTAAAAATATTTCACTGATCTAACATGGGATCGAATACCTAACAAACTTCAACTTCACCATCATTCACTGTAAGAGGAGAAAACATACAAATGCTGACTTAATAACAGCTCTTCCTCAATACCAACGTGAAAATACAAAACAAATTTATGATGATGTCCCATTTCCCTTTATCTCAAAATCAACATATGACAACCTTTCAGTGGTCAATACTGACAGACAAGGTCACCTGATATTGCCTATTCAACTTAAAGAGGAAATATCAGAGAATGAAATATTAAAACAGCAGAAAAACAAATAATTACCAAATAAAACAACCTAGTACACAATTAAATAAAACATTGTCAAAATAGTTTAATTCATATAATTAGGAACTTACAACAAATGGTCTTCTCTTTGTAGCTGATAAACACCACAATCACATAGTGGTTCCTGAATACTACAAAAGAGAGATAACATGGAAGTTCCATGAACGTGGCCACTTTGGGGTAATCCAAACGGAGAAAACATTAAACACACAGTTTATCTGCCTCAGCCTTCATTCAATAGTATATGGCGTAATAAATAAATGAAAGCATGTGTTATTACTAATACCACACACTTCCTTTACAACACAGTGAGTTGCAAAAAATTGCATTATCTACACCAAATGAAATAGTACACGCTGATATTGAGCAACTGTGCAAGGACGATGATGCTATCAATACATCCACGTAATGGTTGACAACTTCACCAAATACGGACACATGATACCTATCATCAACCAAACAGCGCAAACAATTGCATCAACAATTTTACACAATTGGATACTACACTTAGGTCCAATGACAACAATTGTTACAGATCGTGGCACACAATTTGAAATTTCATTGACACATGAATTATTGCAGCAACTTGAAATTCTTCATGAACATGCTCCTCTATATCAACAGCAAAGTAATGGCACTGTTGAGTGTTTGAGTAAAAAACGAATTAAACTCATTCACACGGCAACTGCACATATTGGAGGTAAAAAATGGCGATTCATACTTCCTTACATTGAGTATTTTTATAATACTTCCACTCCCTCTACAACAGGTATAATACCTTTTAAAGCCACCTTTGGCCATGAGACAGGAACACCATTAAGTATGCTACATAAAAAATATAATTCCATAGCTACAAACAACTACATCAAAAATGTATTATAAGAACTACAAAATGTACATGAAACAATCTGCATGTTTAACAAAAAGAGCACAGTTCGTCAAAACAGTAATTACAATGAAAATCTTTATGGTGCACCTCATAAGATTGGCGATAATGTATATTCTTTTTCACTTATCCAAACATTCAATGATAAACAAACATGTAAACTAGCCACTCACTGGATTTGTCCTCATACAATCACCAAAGTCCTAAACCATAATAATTATATTCTAGACAACAGAAAACCACGTAATTTCCAACAATAAAAGATATCAAAAACACTATCATTGAAAAAAAAATAATTGAAAATATTACTAAAAATAGTGACACATACCTTGATATATCTGAGCTAGACAATATTCCTGAGTCACAGTTTGATAGTTCTGTGACATATTGAAAAGTTGTTCTAAAACAACTGCGTGCCATGCCTCCCCATAGGGTGAGCACTATAGACACTAACAACTCTGAAAATGGGAGTTAATCACTAAATAATCATTTTAGCGCTCAGGAGAAATAAGAGTTCAATCTATGCAACATTGAGCAGCAGTGAACTACATTATATTATATATTAAAAATGACGTCATTCAAATTTAATATTTAATTTGCTCTAACAAAAGATACATTAAAGTGTCTTTTTTGAAATCTTCATATTTACAAGAAAATGGCAAACTGATCTTTAAATCATCCACTGACAGGCGACCAGAATATACCCTAAATTGTATTTTTCAAAAAAATATTTAAATAGAAAATTGTCCAAAAATTCTGCAAACGAAATCAAAATATTTTCAGCAATGAATGTTAGCATAGAGATTTCATAATTAGTTTTGTTTCAATTTATTAATATTGAATTTCTAAAGATTAACCTGATATGATTCAGATTTCTAATTAATTATTCCACAATAATATAAAATTAGGAATTACATAAAACAACAATAACAAAGTGTTGCATGTAACAATAATAAATTAATCTTCATAAAAATGAAAAATAAAATGTAAATAATACAAACATAATATATTAAAGCAAAATGTGATATTATTATTACATTTGAAAGAAAAAGTTCCTGCATAATTATATACTAGGAATATGATTTATATTATACCTTCTACAATTTTATATTCTATTAAAATCTATTAATAAAATAAAAAGTTCTTTTACAATGAGAGAATACACCAATCAAAATAAACTGCATTTATCTTGATGTTTAATATTATTAATGTTAGATATAATCCAAATAAGAACTTTCTTGTAGATTATATAAATCTTAAATGCAATGAAATTTCAGATATTCCTAGCAATAACTGCTCACTAAATATATTAGGTGAATTTAACATCAACTATTTCAATTTTTTTGAAAAAAAATTCATTGAGAGAATTATGCGCTATGTATACTATTAAAATAATCAACACTCAAACTCCCACTCAAAAAACGACATTAATTGATTAATTTTTGTTGAATGTGCAAACTACGTACTACTAAAACTTATATCCTTTATATTAGTAAGATTAAAGTTAAGCTTTCTAAATTCAAAACGATTTATTCAGATGAGATCATGGAAAATTTACTTAAAAATGTTGCACTCGACTATATTTCTCTTCTAACTTCTCGTTCCCACATGTTAAATTGCATTACTCCTAAACAAAGTAGCACCACTAAAAACTCGCCTAGTAGTTAACAAATCACGATGATTTAATTTAAGCGTGACTAATAATCAAGTAATTAAAAATACCGTAAACATAAAGCAGAAACTCTTTGAACTAGCTAAAACTAACTCGACCAAAATATAATGGACTAATTACAAAAGATCAAAGAAATTAATTAGGACTTACAAGTTAAAATTCGTCAATTTTTTGAAATTTTTAACTCTTCATTTTATTGGAAAATCCAATGGGCTCAATAGTGAAATTTCATAAATTTATATTGATAATAAAAACTTTACCGATGAAAAAGGACACTAAATCATTTAAATCAGACATTTAAAAAATTAGATAACTTAAATTTTCCAAAAACTCCTCTACCAGAATTTAGGCAATCAAAATGTAAGCCAACTTTTTGATTTAGGCTGTCTACCTTAGGAAAATTAAAAACTATTGTACAAAATTTAGACGTTAATAAATCTTCAGGTTCCACTCAATTACCTTACTTTATTATTACGAAATTCTTTCATATATTAAGCGAACATATATCATTTGCATTTAATCAACTTATAGTTGAAAACGAATTTCCGGAGATAATGATAATGAAAAAATCTGACATAACACCTTTGTATAAAAATGGATATCCCCTCATTGCTAAAAATTATAAGCCAATCTCAGTAACGCATCTTTTTAGTAAATTATTCAAAAAATTATTGAACATCTGAATCAACCAATACCTTCCATCTGAAAATATCTTATCATCTAAACAATATAGTCTGGCTGAATTAGCATTTGACCTAGAATTAAATGACACATAAACATATTTGGTACCATTGAAAAGCAAATTTTCTGTAGAATAACATACTTAAAGCCTCACACATAGGTCGTTGGGGAATTTTTTTTTGAAATATTTCTGAAAAGCAGTGGTATTTGTACAAAAATATTGCCAAATCTATACCTACTTTCATATAAAAATCGTTGGCTGTTGTTTAAATTTACTCATGTCAATTATTACGTGCCTAATTTAAAGTGTGCTAATTTTTAAAAATGTCTACCTGTGTTATTTAATTCATCATTGCTAATCAGGAAAGAGTATGTACTGATTTTTATACATTTTGATATTACCTACATCATATAAAGTATTTATTAATTTATTTATTTATTTATTTATTAATTTATTTAATTGTGATATAATCATTATTTGAATTTAGCAGACTTCTAAACTTATTAGATACAATAATATTCATTGAATGTGCGTCTATGTTTGACAATATAGGTACTTACCTACTGTAGTTTAGTTGCTTTAGTTGAAATGAATAAAGAGGACATACAAAGAAATTTATGTGCCATTTGTCAAGAAGAAAATGACAATGAGCTGCGCGAGTGCCAGTCTGGAATCCCGACACTAATAGAATATGGGAGACTCTTTGGTCTTGAAAAATTGAAGACATATCTGATCACTCGACAGGAAGAGAATTCAAGTGTCAAAATACATGCACAGTGTCAAAAGAACATTGGAAATTCTATCCGGAAAAGAAAGGCAAATCCAGACTATACTTTAGACAAAAGAAGTAAAATATCCAAAAGGACAACCAGAAACTCCATTGAAACATTTAACTGGAAAGAACATTGTTTTTTTGTGGTGACGAATGCCATGTAGATCCAAAACACCCCGACCGAAGGCAAATTTTCAATGTACGTTACTTGCATTACCG
>CABFPE010000537.1:7122-21071 GCA_900660155.1 Hofstenia miamia | reverse complement strand
TGAAAATGAGGCAACACCTATATGGGATAGTGAAAACCTCATTCATGATGACACTGAAAGGAACATTTTTGATACATTTGCCTCTTTTATATAGTGTTTTATAGCAAAAATTACTTTGATATTGTTAATTTTTCAGAGGGATTTATACCTTGCCAAACTAACCCATCATGTTTTTTGCTATGTTACTACCCAAAAGCATATCTTAATTAATTAACCTTAAAGAGTAGCTCTTTTTCACAAGGTTCTATATCAACTTGTTTAGGATAAATTATTTAAAAGGTATATTATTGAAAATAAAAATCTTATTTTGAGCTTATTTTTTTTTAGCATTTCTTCCGCGTCTATGTTAGCTCACATATTTTTTTGCCCAAAGACCTATGTGTGAGGCTTTAAGTATGTTATTCTACGGAAAATTTGCTTTTCAATGGTACTAAATATGTTTATGTGCAATTTAATTCTAGGTTGAGCTTATTTTTCAGCTAATTCAGCCAGACTAATATGGTTTCTGCGCTATTTCAATTAGTGAAAAGATATCCTCAAATAAGTCTCAAAATAAATCCAGTTGCAATGAGGTCTTAATAGAGCAGCCACAATTCTACCGAAATAACAATAATAGATCTAATGAACAACATTGATAATTTATCCACCATAACTTGTAACTGTTTAGGTAAACATCCAGGATGACCAATTCATACAGCTTCCAACCAAAGTGCTACCTGAGGGAAGGTACTTTGTGATTTGAGTGTGAGGTGCTATCCTATTTGTCTCACTATTTATTTTCTAGCTCAATACAAATAAAACAGTCTCGATGTAGTTCTTATCTCTCAGCTCACTATTAAATAGCACATAATTGCTGTGCATTCACATTAACCAGCGGTATAGTATCATCACAGCACAGTGTATAATTTATTATTGGCACATGTAGGAAATGAATGAGGGTCTTATTTTCCTTATACCTAGCCGTAACTTAATACAGTGCACAATATAGGCTGCTATAAACTGTCCAAAAGCTACACGTCGAATCAGTGCACAGTTAGCAGGACTCCCAAATTGTGGCCATGACTTAAGCAATTATCATTATGCAAATGATACAATTAAGCAAAAAAGTAAATATTGAGGAGAGTTGAACACGTTGAGGTGAGATAAACTCTATTGCTCATCTGCTACATTGGTTGCCCTATTTACACAATGTTTCAATAATTACCTGTCTTTGTTTACAATTTCGAATCATATGATCATGTTCCCTCGCAAATTCAATTGAACAACAAACAACACATAATACATCATTGAGGTGACAAATTAATAGCAATGTAAACTAATCTCGAAATTATTGAGGTGACATCAAAGTGATGTAATCACTACAAATTACAAAATTACAAAGTAAGAATTCAATCAAATTTAAAAATAAACATTCAAATGTCCCTGAGTGACTCTACACTAGACTTAAGCAAAGTTTTAATTCAATGAATAAAAAAATTTTGTTGATTAAACTTAAAAATTAAGGATTTTAAAAATTCAATTAAGTTACTTATGAGTTTTTTAGAAAATAGAAAACAGCGTATTTTTATGAATAATATGAAATCGGATTATATTAGAACCGATTGAGGAGTGCCTCAAGGCACAGTACTAGGGCCTATTTTATGTGCAATATATGTAAATGACATAATTAAGCATGTAAATCATAGTGAAATACATAAATTTTCTGATGATGCTTGCCTCATAAATACAGATAATGATGCATTTAGGGCTACAAAAACTTTATAAAGTGATATTGAAAACATTTCTAGGTTTTTCTCATCTAATCAAATAGAAATTAAAATTGAAAAAAAGCAATTCGTTATATTTTCCCCAATTCCGTAACAAACCAGATCGAATTAATTGTTAACAGTGTTCCAATAAAACAAAATGATTATGTTACATATTTAGGTGTTGATATTGACAAAGATTTAAAATTTGATAAATTTCTCCTAAAAAAAGTTTAAAAGATGGCTTCTGGCGATATATACTTTTGCCACATCCAAAATTTAGACCAGATTATCACGTTCAATTATTACATGCACTTTTTTTTATCGCAATTACATTATTGTTCATTATTATTTAATAATTTTAATACAAAAAGCCACTATTTATTATCAAAAACTTTTAATTGGTCATTAAGAACTTTAAATTTCGCTGGTAACAGTGATCATTTTAGTGAATACAGTCGAAAGTATAATATATTATCCCTGCTATATTAAGTGCAATTCCAGACAGCTTCAATTATATTTAAGCATAAATATGGCCGTGAATCACTGACTTTTCTTGATAATTACTTAAAAGTAAATACACGATCACACAAATTTTTCCTATCCTAGTTTTCGTCGAGCAGCCTCAAATATTTGGAATGATTTAGAAAATGAGATAAGAATAAAAAAAAATTACAAAAAATTTTAAAAAAAATTAAAAATCGTACTTTTACATCGACAAAATACATTCGGAGACACAAGCATGCTAAGAACGTTTACTGATTTTTTTCACTGAGCTCACCACACACATAGACACACACACACACACACATTTATTCTATATATATTTTATTATTATTTTATAAATACATGTAATTGTAGAATTTAGTTTTTTACTGTTAAATATTTACAGCAATAAATTTGCTTTGATTCTTATATATTTTATATTTAGTTTGTAGATTAATTCTAAGCTAGCAAATATATTGCTTTGAATCTAAGTAGTGTATTATCACATTAATGTTTCTTAAAATTGAATTTGGCTTGCATTCTGTTATTTAAAATATCATGCTATGTTTTCATGAAAAGAAAATTGCCATTCAGTTGTTAATTGCGATTTGAAGAGACATAAATTAGAGCAGATGTCAAGCAAAATTTTGAAAATAATACAGGCAAAGTAAAAAATTGTCTTAGAGATTCATCATAAATGCGAGGTGCATTATTTTTGTTGTAATGCTACACACATTACAAGAATATATATATATATATATATTTTTTATATAGAATTTTAGAATTTACCTGTAAGCATTGAAGGTCCAAGAACTATCATCGCAGAATCTAAATTAGCCTGCTAAACTATTTTAATATAGGGTAAACTCTGCCTAATAATTGTTTTTTTACTGGTTGCAAATGCAATACAAAATTTACAATATAAAACTTTATGTAAATAACCAAAACTTTATGCTTTGTGCTAGCCTACACTAAGGACTACTGTAGTAATTGGCCTGCATTTTGCAGTATTTTAACCAAAATTATGCCGAAAATAGAGTCCGCCTTAGCCTAACATTTGATGAAACATGTCACTGTAGGTAACCAAATAAATTAATTTGCTATTTCAAACCAATGCTGCAATCGAGTAAGGGTTTTTTGGTGGGTCAGCAGGGTCATCTCGTTGATTTTTCCGTAGGGCTTCCAGGTATTCTAGGTCATAGGGTCACATTTGTATAAACAATTGATTGAAAATGAGAGAATACACTAATCAAAGCAAACTGCATTTTCCTATTTTTTAACATCATCTATATCTTGATCTTTAATATTAGTAATAGTGTATCACATTAATGTTTTTAAATTTGAATTTGGCTTGCAATCTCGTGTTCTGTTATTTGACACATCATGCTAACAAACGTATTTTCATGAATAGAAAATTGTCTGCTAGTTATTAATTGCGAAGTGAACAAAGGTCAAGTATTATTTGGGTCACAATGATCACTGGGTTTTCACTTTGTGACAAAGTTGCAATTCTGTTTTATAATTATTCATGCAACTTAAAACATTTTACATTAATGATAAACAAACATTTTGCTACATTTCAAAATGTTGATGTACACTAAAATGAAGAATTTAGACGTATATTAGCGCAAATATAGATCTAAACTTTGAGATGCATTATTTCTAAAAAATTAAAGGGATTCTGTGATGTTAATTACAACAATAATTTTTTGCACAAATCTTCATCGTTGCATGACAACGCGTGATCCCATAGCTGTCTCCATGTAAAAGGCATTCAATAGCCTAAGATTTGAATTTTGCTAGTCTTAGTAAGATTACTAATAGTGCACGTAATAAGAATAGACTGTAATTGCAAGATCCTACTGACTACTAATAAGATAACAATGTTTTATTATAGAAAAGTTTATTAATCTTAGTAAGATTACTAATGGTGTCTCTAACAAGAATAACCTGTAATTGCAAGATCGTACAGACTACTAATAAGATCACTTGATAAGGAAATTGCAAAAACCTTACATTTGGCTTGAAATGGTATGAAATTTCTAAGGCATTTAGAGGGGATCGCACTTTTTTTCCCAAAAAACCTATTTTTTGGCCATTGCTCCTGCAGTATTCACTCGAACTTAAATATATTTTCCCTGGAGTGATTTAAACTATTGACACACTACCCTGCAAAATGTCAAAGATTTTTTATTGGAAACGCTGTCAAGATGAGGTTTTTAAAAACATTTTGCTGGATATATATATATATATATATATATATACATAGACGTACAATAGATAATACTTGCAAAGAACAAATATACAATACAAATGAAAAGTTTTCTAACAAACAACGATTAAATGCAGCCTTTCTTGCACACAAAAAATCTCACATAAGTGCAAAACACAAAATTTGCAAAAAATGTCTTTTTTCCATTAAAACATCTTACAATGAATTATGGGAGGAAAACCTTTTCTCTGAAATTTTAAATTAAAAAAATGTAAATAGTGCTGAATATATTTAGAATATATACAAAAGTGTACAAAGCATGGAAATTTACTTTGTGCTTTAAAATTAAACATTTTCAGTACATACTAAGTTGAAACTTATTACTGTATACATACTATATTATGTCTACTCAATCTATTTGTCACGCTTATATAAATCTTATGACCAATGAGGATAAGTTCACATGAGCTGGCTGTAAAAAATTTTTACATTTAAATACGAAATGTGCATTTTCAAATAATCTTTTTGGAGTGAGCATATGTCAAATAAATGGAAATCATTTAACAAGTCTTTTATTTCTATCAAAGTACTATAGCATTCAATACTAACTTCCAAATAAAAAAGAATCTATAATTCATTGATTTTAAAGACTCTTCTTTATGCTTCTCCAATTTGGTATGCTAATAAAAGATTTTAAAATCTATAACTTTATATACTTTAAGACTGTACGTTGTTCAAATCTAAGAAGTTCAAATTATAATATCTTTGAAAGCAAAATTTGTAGAAAATCAAAAACATTTCAATATTTTATTTTATATCAAGTGGTTTCATTAGCAAATATTATTCATTTGAAAACATCAATTTCTCTTCTTAATGCACCAAAAGATGTAAATAACAATATAAATGATTTTTTGGAAGTTTTTAAAATCAAATTATACCATTGAAGATCCTTGCTCCCATTATGTCCCCATGTCGCACAAAAGAAGGACTAAACTTTTATTAATGCAATTTAATATATTTCTAAGTTAAAATTTTGTTTAAATAAAAGTCCCTTAATAATAATTATATATATATATATATATATATATATATATATAAGTAATTAATTTGTTTAAATTACACGCTTTTTATAAGAAACTAGGTGAAGAGGCTAGTTCTAAAAGTTTCTTAATTTTGGTAGAACATTTGGTTTTTTAATTCCAAAAGTTTCTTATTCAGTTTCTAATTATTTTTGATAAAAATTATCATCCACTGAGTGACATAGTTCTAAATATTTCTTAATTTCATAATTTTGAATACAAAACCAAAACTAAACAAATATAAACTATACAGTAGTCATATGTATGAACACAATACAAAATTTCAACAACTATCAACTACATATACATTAGTCATATGTAAAATTTTTTTCTCTGCAATTCAATGATTTCTTTTACACAAACGATGATGGCTTACAGCTTTGCCACCGAAAAAAAAATGAAAGTATGTATGAAAAAAGTTTATTTGAAAAATAGTCAGTTAATGTAGTTCCAAATTTCTTAATTTTCTGAGATTCTACATGTAGGTTTCTTATAAACTGGTTTCTTATATAAAAAACGTGTAATTGTCTGCAATTACAATTAAAGTTATAGGAATAATTACAGAACTTACCTGAAACAGCATTTGTTGACACTCACTCCTCGGAAGGATATGCTATGTATTCAATAGCTGTAAATTTATGAACATATTTGAAAAAAATGGTTTTCTTTGAACGTTCATGGTTTAAATAAAAAGCAGATTAGTTGAAATGCAAGCAAAGCAATTTCAAGCTTTTAGTTGGAACAATGTTTGCTCCTGTAGTTATTGAAACCACTTTCTTGATAGAGATGAATTATGCAAGGAAATGCATGAAAAGTTCCATTTACATGGTGCATGGTTTTTGCATAGCCACTATGACATCTCTGGGAGCAATAGTATGTTTGTGTATAAGAAACCATCACTATTCTTTGTGCAGTGCAGATGAGTAATTATGTTTGAAGGAATTTGCCAATTAGATGCTGCATGCAATGTGATGTTTATGACGTTAATATATGATAATGTGCAATGACTGTGCTGTGTGATACACTGTGGCGGAAACCTGTTGTGAGCTTATTTGCAAAACAGAGGTTTATTAAGAAAATTTATATATAATTGGGATTGGATGATATTTTAAATGAGTCAGAACAAATATTGATTTATATCCATATCACCCGCAATGTTTGAGGGGCAAAAACTATCCTTTACCCCATATTCTGTACTATAAAAAAGTTGAATTTAAGATAACTTTTTTAATTTTTTTGCCTCTAGCAATTATTAAGCCTTAGGATATTAACTTAGAAAATTTTGTTTACTATTCTGTATCTTATTAAGATTATATTGTATTAAGCAGATCTTAATAAGATTACCAGTGTGTCAAAGTATTCTGATAATTATGAAAATAAGAATGTATTATACTGATCTTAAATTTCTTATACTGGAAAAAACTAAGATAACACTGTTTTAGGTTGATCTCACTAGGATTACATTTGATTAGTCTGTATTATACTGTTCTTAATAAGATTAGCAAATTTCGAATATTAGGATATTTCTTAACAGGTTTCAATACAATTATTCATTAGTGTAGATAAATCAATTTGGTCAATAAAAGAAACACTAGTGGAAATAGGGTTTCGCATTTTATATTTCAGTGATCCAAGTGCTACTAAATAACCTGCTCTATCTAGAAATATGGAATTGAACTTAATGAAAGCAAAAATGGCTATGTATTTTCAAATATATATCTTTTAACATATTTATAAAAACAAAAACTACGTCAATTAGTTAGTTCGACCCCAATGCAGGAAGATATTCTTCCAACACCAGGTATCCAGCATTAATGGAAAGAAATTCGCATGGCATGCTAATTATATTGTCAATATATTATATCGGACATTATTCAACAGGGTGAATTTTCATATTTTGCGCATTTAGCAGTTCCCCCTCTGCTTTGATCTGCTGCTGTCTTTTCACGACGTTTTGCATCCCTATCACAAAGGCGAGTAATTCACTTTCTATAAAAGGTTATCATTTGCTATGTTCAATAGAGTATTACTTAACACAGGTTTGGAAATATTTCTTGAATATAATTGAACTAATCTAATTACAAAAGTGTGATGTAATGTGTAAACCCATTGTATGTTTAAAAATAATCTACAATATTTTTTAGTATTCTCTCATTATTATTAATACATATAATCAGAAAATAAATATTTTCATATTCTTTTTTAAAAAATTTCAACATAGTATTATTAAGTGAATCATTTTTACATTTCTATTTTAGATTAAATCAAACTATTTATTGTACAATGAATTTTTAAATTTCTACTATCAAATTGAAATTTAGTATATCAAAAAAAAGAAAGCTACACTTTTGACAAAGTGTGCATTCAATTATACATTAATCTGATTTTGATTTTTTCCAATGATATTAAATTAAAAATTTGCTTAATAACCTGATTATAAAATACTTAATTTAATTTTAGATTATTCTCCACATACATTTGCACAAATTTTTCTATGATAGTTTTATAATCCTCAAATTGTCTTTGTGAAAAAGTTGTATATAATGAACCGAAAATTCTCGTGTCATCAGAGTATTTGCAAATATCCACACTATCAGGTGAGCTTAGGACTTTTCTACAAACATCATTAGTTATCTCTGTAAATAGAACTCCTGATAGTGAAGCACCAATTTGGATTATTGACAGTTCATAAAAAATTACCATTTTTAACTTGATTATTTACTCCAGCCTTTTAGGTAATTGTGTTACCAAAATTTAAGACAGGGCTCTCGAATTTTTATTTGCAATTAAATTAATTGCAATTAATTGCAATTAATTTAATTGATTTCTCATCCGACCAATTATCAATTAATTTATTGTTTTGAACCAATTAATTGCAATTTTTTCCAAATGTGTGATAAGTACGAATTTTGTAAGTTTGCTCCTGCTAATTATGGTAATAACTAATTGTTGTAGCTTGGTAACTTTGTTTACTTGGATTATGTAACAGCTTTGTTTGCTTTTCAGATTATGTGTTTTTGATATAATCAGTGTGACGTCATTCTAACCAGCCCAGTGTGCACAGAACTATGTCCTTGGCACCAAAAGCAACACTCAAGCAGTATTTTACTCAGCTGGAAGGAAATACAGGAACTTGGAAATGCAAGTGTGGAAAAATGTTAGTTCAAAAATAGAATACTGGTTGGAGTAACTGTTTGGCACACATCAAAAAGCAACATCCAGAAATCACCAGTGACCAGTCACAGACTTTGTTGGAGGGATTTCTTACAGAAGACCAGTTCTTCAAAAAAGGATGAACTATTTACAGATGGATTTGACTTGTTTGTCAAGGATTATGGCCATTTGGTGTTGTCGAAAATCCCCTGATCAGAGAATATGCAAATCTAAAGAACATATGAATTGAAACTTTGAAGAAATACATGAATTTCTTGACTAAAGAAGTGGAGAAAAAGATAACATTAGAATTTGATGGGTGGTCAAAGTGATCAAAGAACTTTGTTGGGATATTTGCTACTGTGCTAAACACAAACAGTTTGGGTTATGATAAAGTATTAATTGCATTTTCACCTATGTTTTCAGAAACCCATTTTGGAGCAGATGAATATTTTGAGTACATTGAATGGGTACTTGGTGTGTATCAGAAAATGTTGGCTTCAAAATGTAATTTACCTTTAATCAGATGGGTAAACATCATTTTAACCTTGTAATGAAAGAATTCCAAAAACCTTGAAACAGTCTTCTGTATAAAGTGAATATCTTAATGGTTAAGCTAAAATGTCCCCAACTTTCTGGAAGGCTATGTGGTCATACTGCATTTCGATCTGTATTGAGAAATGATACCTTTTGGATCAGCAGATTTATGATGGTGGTGTAGCAGCATCCAAATGAAATAAGCTGCTAAAGAATCATATTGATTAGAAGAACTAAGATCGAATTTGAATGTGATTAAAAATGTATTGTAAAAAATTATTATCATCATTAATTAGTTTGTATGTTGCTACCAAGTAATATCAGTGCAATTGATTACGAATTAGTATTTGTTGATACTATTAATTTTGGCCAAATTAAGGTGCAAAGCAACTATTCCAACACTGGTGGTATCTCTGGAAGAAGACTATGCTTTGTTGAAAAAATGACGAATGAGTCTCAAGAAAGATGGAACATCTGAAAATATAATGACTAGGGTGACCAAATTTTAACCATAATAATTAGAAATTTTAACCTAACACTTAGGAATTTTATTTTTTTAACCTAATGGTAAACATGTGAATTTGGTAGTATACTATATGCATGTAGAATAATCTATCAACTAAGCTGCTGGAACTAATATCAAAGGAAGAAAGAAGAAAGAAAAGGATGATAAAAAATAATTAAGCAACATAGATGATGAATTGTGCTAACAAAGATTTATAAATTCAATACAAAATTGTAAAAGCAAGTGCTTGTCATTAAAGCAATTTGGCAAAAATCTGAGAGTGAAAAAACTTCTCATTATTTTTAGCTGAAATAGATATAATATCATTACTCTTAACCTGCTTCATGATATATTGCTTAATCCTGCAAGGGTCATTGACAAAATCAACTGTTTGGATATTCTCTAATGCCTTAGCAGTTGTGTAGGAAGCTGATTCAACTTGCCAATAATGTGCTTTATGCTGGAATAGCAGTGGATAATTTCAAGTAGCTGTCTGGGAAGCTCCTTGTTGAGAACAATGCTTTTGGCCTTTTTGACAATCAGTCCATTATCAGCAAAAGTTCCTACAGTCCAGCACACATCTGGAAGTTTTTACGCATAATAGTTGGTGACATCAAGCCAACCCCCTTCATCTTGTATTGATTGGTTCAGTTGGAAATCCCATTTGAAAAAACAAATTTTTGCAAGTCTTGTTCTTAACTGTTGCTGCTTTGATACTTGAAATTAATGTATTGATGGAAATGTAATGTGCTTTGATGTGCTGAGTGCAGTTATGCATCAGATGTGCAATGCAATTAATGCAATGTAAGTTATGAAACATCTCTTTCAGAATCCTTCCAGCAGCATTTATGTATGAAGAGAAACAACCAAAACTTATTGTGCTTAACATTAAACTCTTTTAAACAGTCATTGATTTGGGGGTTCTAAAAGATGGATGCAGCTTCTTAGGTAAATCCAAGATGCCTGCCAGTATATGAAGATATTTACTGATGTTGAATTTGGATTCATCAACTAGGAGAAATATTTCCTTCATTGCAAGAGCATTAACCTTTTCCCTGGAAGATGATTTGCTATGAATGGGACAACCAATTTCAATAAACAACTTCAATGGAATGTTGGTGGACAAAAAAGATATAACAACTAATTTTGCCTCATTGAGCTTGTTTGGAATAATGAAAGTTTGTGATGATGTTGATTGCTTTGCAGTCAATTGCAACTGAAGTTTGTTAGATTTGTGATGACTTTCTATGAAATGTCTTTTTTCAAATTTAAAATTCATGCAACACAGCTTACAAAACAAATCATTTCTAGGTGTTTTCATAAATTCTTTGGGATAAACAATGCTTATATGCTGTACTTTGGAGGCATCAGATTTGGCAGTCTTCAGTATTGAAACTAAAAAACTAAACAGGTATTAATGAACTTTAATGCATGGTTTATATATGCTGCATAATTATAAATAAGAATAATCACATTTTATTGTATGATGTTACATCAATGGAGAGACCAAGTATAATATACATGGCAAACCACACAGGAATCTGTCCCAGCAAAATAGACATAATTGACGCCACAAAAAAGTATATCTGGGGAGCAGCCTCCAACAGTAAGCTCAAAGCAACCAAACAACAGCTATTGATGACAACATGAAACTTCATAAAAAGAGAAGAAACCAAAACTAAAGAGATCATCCAAAATATTAAGAAAGCCAAATCCAATAAAATCATCAAAGAAGAAACATGAAAGTATCTGGCTGATTACCCAAGCAAAGTGTGCTTACACAAAAATGATGAAAACATTGAAAACCATGATTAGAGAGTTGAAGAAATGCCCCAAAGAAGTAATCAAGATAATCAGCAAATTACAAGAAGAGATGCTCAGAGTAAACGAATTGCTACAGTCAACCAAGATCAACCTCACACCCAACACCCAACAAGAAATCAATTACATCAACTTGGAGAAATGGGGGCAGTCAAAGCCCCATTAAAATGTCATGGATAAACACTGACAATGAGGACTTATTGATAGAAATAATAATAAAGCAAGAGTGAAAAGACAACATAGTAAAGAGAATCTATGGAGAAATCTATGAAAAAGAAACTAAATCCATGATAAAATTACTATGCACAGAAATGTTCACAAGAATGTAAATAAGACAAATGCTACAACTGAACAATCAGATCTCAGTCAACATGGAGTATATAACATCCAAGATGATAATCCCACCAGAGCAAACACAGAAACTAATGAAACATGGTCTCACCAATTCCTTCTAGGAAAGTATCAAGAAAACCAAAACAATTACAGAGCAACATTCAGACTGGCAAACACAGCTGACATTGAAGGAACCTATGGAAACATAGAAAAACAAATTCTTACAACAATGCTATGGTGCACACCACTCCAACATATGAGTATAAATCCTGTGAATAGTAGCAATATTCTTCCTGGGAGAGTCACAGTAGTCAATCTACTTTATAGATGTAATTGATTATGTCTTCATCTTTGTCTAGTTTGCAGCTACAAAGCTGCATTCAATATTGTTTTCTTGTGCATTTGCTATCAAACTTGTCATTCATAGAATTGACTAGTTTTTTGTAATTTGTTTTGATATTAGTGTTGAGATTTAGGTAAACTTGTAGAGCACAGTCTTTCAAAAAGTTAAGGATTTGTGTGGCTCCGTTTTTTTGTTCCATGCTGTTGTTCAAGATAGATTTCAAAGAGTACAATCCATTCTCTGAATGTTTGGCTCTTTATGGCAAATTTGCCAGTGAAGTATTGCAGCATCTTGTGAAGTTTGAGATCAGTTTTTAGCAGTTTGCCCAGTAGCATTGATATATGTTTTTTTTGATTTCATGTTTAAGATATCATTGGGAGTTACTGGCATTAGCAATGCTGTTCATTGCGATATTGGTTCGAAGGCTGACAGACTTGGTGGCAGCAACACTGGGTTACTATTCTGCATTGGTTCAATAAAAAGTGTTGGCTCCTGGTTTTTGGGAAGACTGACTCAGGAAAGTATTGAGTTTCATTAAGTTTGTTATTGTTTCCAATATGTTAGTTCTAAATACCTTTAGATTTTCTTGCATTGATGATTCAAATACTTCGAATTGTCCCTGTGCCACGAAATTTTCTTTATTTTGGGAAGACGATGATTGAGACAATTGTCTCTCTAGAGTGGATATTCTTGTTTCCATGTTGTTAATATGTTCTGCTTGGTCCATTACAAGTTCCATTTTTTTTGTTAAAGTTTTAAGAGAGGATTGAGTATAGTTCACCATTTTCATATAATAACATAGCTTTGAGAGAGGTATTACAGTGGTAAAACAGTTGCAGGTGAGTTGTGAATTAAGACCCTTTGTAAAAATCCATTCAAAGCTAGAGCAAAGCAAAACAAGAATTTTCAGTAAAACTATAGACAGCTGAGCATGGCAATTAAAGAACAACTTACAATTTCAAATTAGGTGTCAAAGTTTTTAGAACAAGAGAATGTTCTTTTAATGTACGAGGGTCATCATCTAGCATCATCATAGTTATCCATATAGAACAGCAAATACACAGTGATAGCATAGAATCAAATCTCACGTAGGCAAAACATCCAAGAGTACCATTTAGACATAAGCATTTTAAAGTAGTATACATTAATGAGGCCAGCTTAAGTATGTAATAGAGTACAAGCATCTGGACTGATACAGATATAATGAAATTATAACTACTGCAGATATGTTCAGCATTGGAAGCATCTAGGAATATGTGGCAATTAGTGCAAAAGCAAGACAGCAAAGCTGCCATTAATAGTAACATGAGAATAATCTGGATCAACTAAACCCCAGAACTGAATGGGTTTACGTGGCAGTCATAAGACAGTTGAGAATGACCTGCACCTGAATTACATGCTGCGCACCCCCCCCCTCAGCTCCGTCGAAAGCTTAGCTGCTCATGGCTATCTAATAATATGAGTAAGAGCAAAGAGAACATGAATTTGCATGAACTAAAAATTTTATAAATGCTTGCGCACAATAAGGCCCTATTTATACATAGAGATCAATAATAAAAAAAACCTGCTGCTAGGCAGAACTAAAATGAATATTGAGCAGTGACGTAAGCACGGGTAGCTGATCAAGCTTGAGAACTGGAGAGAAAGCAAGATGCATGGTAATGGGAACCTTTAGCAGTGACGGAGGGAGCATCACAACGCTTTCAAAATAGGTGCCAATGCCAATATATATATA
>CABFPE010000536.1:530025-547082 GCA_900660155.1 Hofstenia miamia | reverse complement strand
GCAATACCAAAAACTAACACCCCCATATGATCATCATCATACCCAAGGAATACTGAAGCAGCCCAAACCCCAGAGTCAGTAAGACAGGAATCCTCTTCTGAACTGGGAACCCCAGAGATTTTGGAAATTTTGAAAAAAAATAACAAAACCAAAAAACTCTTGTGAGAAGAAATAGGTTTACTAACAAAGAGGATAGAAGACATTGAGCAAGTGAGTGCAGAAACAATTAGAAACATCCAAGTCGACATGGATACCAAACTAATTGAACAAAGTGAAGTATTCCAGAATGAGATTAAGACACTCACAAAGCAACTAACAGAGTCAAATAGTAGATTTTTAGAGCAGAATAAGCTTTTGCAAGAAAAAAATAATGTATTAGAGATAACAAACCAGCAGCTAATACAAGACAACAATGTACAAGCCGCAGAGATAACGCAACTAAGGAGCAAAATAATCTGACTAGAAACAAACAAGAGTGAACAGCCAGCACAAGCACAACAGAACATGTTGGAAATAGAGAACAAATGCCTAATCAGAGACAAGGATCTAAGGCAAGAAGAAATAGCTCATCTAAAAGATAAACTGAGATTATTGCAGCTAAACAAAGAAGAATGACAAGAGAAAATACATTCCCACAACTTCCAGTTTGTAGGCAGAAAGGAACGCAAACTACAAGCTTCACCACTCAATTATCAATTATCAGAAGAAGATTCTTCGGACGATGAGAACAAGGTGGAGAAAAAGAAATTTATAGATGAGATCACAAAAGCAATAACCACACAGCTGTGAAACAAAGAAGTGACAATGAAACACATGAAACCCAAATACAGTAACTCAATACTGAACAAAGAATTGGGAAACAACATGATCCCTTGCAAAGCCACACTACCAAAATTTAATGGTAGAGTAGATGGGTACAACCCAACTTTCGGGGAATGGCTTCAAATTTTTGAACTAATGATGGCAGAAAGAAAAGTGAGCCAACATTCAGCAGTGACGAGATTCCCCCTATACTTGATGGGAGTGGCAGTGCAGCATTGCCTATTGCTAGATCCAGAAACGAAGACAGATTAAAAACTACTAATCAGCAACTTCATTGAATATTACGGAAACAAAAGTTTCAAAAATCAATATAGGACAATCCTAAATGGAACAAAAATGAAGAAGACGGATGACAATTATATACAGCAGGTCAAGAGGCTGGTCACATTAAGCTCAAGAGCAAACCGATACTCAAAATACGACCTCTTCTCGCATATTTGCAAAGGTATGCCCGACAACATAAGGGTACAATTTGAAATCAAGTGTGATGTAGACAATAAACTAGAAAAAATAATCAGAAAGGCAGTGGACATACAAGCCACAATTGAGAACAATGTGAGAATAAATGAGAAAGCAGCATGGCACAGAGAAACACCAACATGGAGGAGCAACATTAAACAAAAGAATACAACGAAAAATTACGAAACAGACAAACAGGAGAAAATGATAAGAATAAAAACCAGAGATGGAAAAACGAAGAAGGTTCGCAAAAGAGATGTGAAATGTTATAACTGTGGGAAGAAAGGACACAAAAGAGACGATTGCCACAAACAAATAAACATGATTGGAGAAGAGCAAGGGTACTTTGAAGACGAAGATTTAATAGAATTGGACAAAGAAATGAATGAAGGACCCCAGACTGAGGAAGAATTGGAAAACTAAATGAAGCGCCAACTCTTAAAAACTGCGCATCAATAATGATTATGGTGAACATGGATACAGTGAACACAATGACAATATCTGTCAATGGAATAATGATAAAAGCCACCATTGATTTCAGAGTGGCAACTTTGATCATTACGGACAACTGTGCAACAAAGTTAGGTTTTACAAGAGAGGATCTCACCAAGTGCAATAAAAGATTTATAAATGCATCTGGTGATTACATCAACACGAAGGGGACATTGGAAGCAGTGCAGCTAAGAGTGGCAAGCATGATGTTTGAGCAATCATTGGTAGTAGTGGACACACACAACAACATGCTACCATATGAAATAATTTTGGGAGACGACTTCCTCATAAAGAACAAGTGCGTTATTAATTATGCTGATAGAACTATCAAAGTCAAAGAGGAAGAGATCAAGATCGAAGAAGAACAGGGCAGAGACAAAACGATCACATTCAAATTACAATATACATTTGCAGCTGCATCAATGGAAGATGTATGAGATCAGAACAGAAGAAGCGATTACAGCTGATGTAATGATATACAAAAAAGTGTATCAATGCTGTCTAGCATTTGTGCAGTGAAAAATGGAAGGGGTAAAATACCAATTCTTAACCCAACAAACCAGAATGTAAACCTAAAGAAGTCGCACATCAGGATATTTGGAAAATATGTGAAATCAAACATTAGATTGATTTGGAAAGCATTGGAAGACGAAGATGGAGCCGACAACTTGTATGGTCAATTCGAGGACTTACAAGTGGAAGCACAAAGTACTCCACATGGCTGATTCAAGGGCGAGTGGACAAACACCATCCAAGTTGCGAGTACTCCTAGGGGCCAATTCAAAGGCATTGGGATGAAAGCAATCGATGACGAATACAAAATCCCAGACATCGAGAGCAAGAACTACCTGCATCTGAAAGAGAATGAGATGCAACAATTAAGAGAGATGCTAGAAAGACATAAACAGATATTCAATTACAGAGAGATAAGTGTGGGGCAGGCAATAGGCGAGAAACACAAGATAGTAACAACAACAGACAAACCAATAAAACTTCCTTGTAGAAGAGTGCCCAAACAAATGAAAGACAAATACAATCGCATACTTGAAGAACTGATAGACAATAAAATCATATGACCAAGTGAGAGCCCCTACGCGGCACCAACAGTGTTTGTAAAACAAGAAGAGAAATACTTGCTATGCATAGACTTTCAAAAGCTAAAGAGGTAACAAAGAAAGACACCTATCCTCTGCTGAGAATAGAGGACATGCTGTATGAATCAAGCAAGCACAAATACTTTACAACATTAGACTTGTGCAAGGCCTATTGGCAAGTGCGAATGGAAGAGGAGGACATCGAGAAGAGAGCATTTATAACACCGTATGGACTTTATGAGTGGATCTACATGGCATTCGGACTATGCAATGTGCTGGCGACATTTCAGAGATATATAACAAAAGTACTGAAAAATAAGACACATAGAATGGAGGATGGTATTAATGCATACATAGACGACATAATTGTAACAAGCGACACGGTACAAGAACATATAGAGAAATTGGACAGAACATTAACAATTCTAGGAACAGCCGGACTCCAGATAAACAGCAACAAATTTAAAATTTTGAAGGAGAAAATTGTCTTCCTAGGAAGGACTATAGAAAAAGGGAGCATATCGATGAAAGACAATGCAAGAGAGATGATACGGAAGATAGAGAAACCAAATAACAAAAAAGATATCCAAAGAATAATGGATTTCTTAAATTATTATGGTACATTCATCCCCAACATCACAGGGAAAACCGCGAAAATGACAAAACTCATGAGAAAATCAGTACCATTTATATGGACATGGCAGGAACAAGAGGAACTGGATAACATTAAGGAGGAACTAGCAAAATTGCCATCACTCAATACACCGGATTATAATGAACAATTCATACTAGACTGTGATGCAAGCAAGGTCACCATAGGAGCAACGCTAGGACAAAATAAAAAAGGAAGTGAGGTGCTGATACAATTCTTTAGCCGTAAGTTATGGGCAAGTGAGGAGAACTATGGCTCCACCAAAGTAGAAATGCTAGCCCTAGTTGAGAGCATCAAAAAATTTAGACACTTTTTGATTGGAAAAGAATTCCGAGTATGTACGGACAACAGTGGCCTTGCATGGCTAAAAAAATTCTCAGGAGATAAATCAGGCATCATATCCTGATGGATACAATATCTTAACGAATTTACATTCACAATAGAGCATCAGAAGGGCACTCTACACAGCAATGCAGACTTCTGGACGTCATTTCCAGAGTACCAAAGAGACGCGGAAAAGATAGATGGGGAAAAGCAGAAATTCCAATTCCTACCACACAACCAATATTACGAGCTACCAGAGATCAACGTAGACAAGAAAGGGCAAACAGTATTACCAATCATAATGAAGGAGGAAATCTCTGAAAATGAGATCATAGAGAAACAACAGGACGACGTAATCCTCAATGAAATAATAAAGAAATTGAAAGAACCCCAGGTGACACTAATCAAAGCTAACAGCAAGCTACTTTGAACACTATAGGTGGAAAACAAACCGAAACAGGTTGCTGTATATCAAAGGACAAAACAATCAAATTGCGATTCCAGAGTATTTCAAGAGAGATCTTATATGGCAAATACATGAAAAAGGTCACCTAGGAATAACGCAAACAGAGAAAACGTTTAATGGGCAATTTATAACAACAGCAGTAAGAAAAGTGATCAAAGACATCATCACCAAATGCACTACATGTTTGTTACACAATAACCAACGATTCCCAACACAGAGAGCACTGTTGGAAAAAATAATCGCCACACAACCGAATGAAATAGTTCTCATCGACTTGGAACAACTGTCAAAAGATAATGAGGGGTACCAATTTCTACTAGTGATGGTGGATAATTTCACGAAGTACGCAAGGTTGATCCCAATGAAAAACAAGACTGCAGAAACTACAGTGGAAATAGTGATGAAAGAGTGGATATTACAATTCAGGCCAATGGAAATGATCATATCAGACAAAGGGCCCCAATTTGAAAGTGGATTATTTCAGGAAATGGCAAAGATGCTAGAGATAGTCAGCAAAAGAACTACAGCATACCACCTGCAGGCGAATGGTGTGGTGGAAAGATTGAACAGAACTCTTATAAAATTAATAAGAGTGACAACAACAAGGATTGGCGGAAATAGATGGCGAGAGGTGATCAAGATGATAGAGTATTTTTACAATACACTGGTACATTCAACGACGGGAGTCACTCCATTTAAAGTGATGTTTGGCCAAGAGGCAGCCACACCACTATCGATTCAATACACTGACTATAGTAAAGCCTTGAACAATGAATACATAAGCCAACTTTGCAAATAGATTCAGGAATTCACGAAAAAATATGCCATAATACAAAGAAATCAGCAGTGAGACAGCAGCAAAACTATAATAAAAAAATTTACGGGCACACACACAAAGTAGGTGATAAAGTCTACGCATTCACACCAATGAAACTAACTGATACAAATCAAGTCTGCAAATTAAAAACAGTCTGGTCTGGACCACATATAATAACGCAAGCATTGCCAAATAATGAATACATGTTAGATAACAGCGGGACTGTTGCACTTTCAAAATTTAAAAAGAGCAACAGCAGACATCAAGGAAACAAAGATAGGTGAAAGTGCCAAATTTAAACTATGCCAAATTACTGGCAAAGAGGTTATGTATGATATGTGTGACTTAGATAGCCTACTGGAGGAGGAATTCGAGGAAGAATTCACAGCTGATATTGGAAATGAGCAATTGGAAAGGAGAGTGCAACCCCAGAGGGCTGCAAGAAACAAAACTATATATGACCCTGAAATATGGGATATAGATTTAATAACTGCATTTAGGAAATTAGAGAAGGATGCATCAACCACTCAGGAAGTGAGTAAGGCACAATCAACCAACCGATGGAATCCCAACCACAAACACAAGGAGGCGAGTGCGCAGGAGTTCTCAAACCAGATGTTGATTCAAGGGCAGAAGGGACGAGAACAAGGAGATGGTCAATAAGCAACGCAGAATTAGGAGGCGTCCTAGTAGTACTCAAGGCTGATTCAAGGGCAGAGATACGAATGGACAATCAGCCTCTTTGCAGCTTAACTTTCCTTCTGGGGGATCACCTCGCCAATTCAAGGGCAGTGACACAACTGGAGTTCCAGAGGAAGGTGTAAGTGGTGGAAGAACCATGGAGATCTGGAAGCGATTCAAGGCTGAAGGTATCTCCACTGGAAACACAGCTGGTCAAGTACCAGTGGTTGTAACTGATAGCTGATTCAAGGGCAACTTGGTTGACACCAGTGGCACAGGTTCGCAGCCTATGGACTGTGAACTGAGCACCAGCAGAACACCTTTACAGATGAGGCAAATAGACGCCTCCTCAGAAACAACATCGGAGCATACAGTAAGATCTAGAGAGAGAGAAAAGCGAATGTCCAAAATAGATGGGAAACATTGCACCCTTATTTTATGGCAACTACAAAAATGCGGCACAACATGTTCAAGAAATTATCTCTGGAAACCAAAACACTAATCAGAAATACCACCAAAATGGAAGGAAGCAATCTGCCAATACTACTAGACACAGACAATCAGCCTAAAATAAACGTATTAATTAGTTATCCACAAGAGTTGAACAAAACAATCGACAGGCCATACATGAGAAGCACTATTCATATAACATTCAACGAAGATTTTACACTGGAGATGGCACA
Source organism: Hofstenia miamia (assembly GCA_900660155.1). Classification (NCBI taxonomy): domain Eukaryota; kingdom Metazoa; phylum Xenacoelomorpha; order Acoela; family Hofsteniidae; genus Hofstenia; species Hofstenia miamia. The sequence goes on along the minus strand of CABFPE010000536.1, from coordinate 540,592 downwards.
AGCACTCATGGCATATAAGGAACAGATAGCAAAGATCCCAGAGATAAATTTAGACAAAGAAAACTTAACAATTATACATGTGTTAAGAGAAAAAGAGTACAATAAGCACTTACAAAAGCAGATCAATCACATGGTACAAATGGCAAGAGTACAACAAATAAGAATAGTAATCATTGTGATGAGAGAAAATCTGGAGGAACTACCAAAATATCTAAAAGACATGGTACTATGAACAGAAAATTTCCTCCCATGGGAGAAAAAAGAATTCACAATTTCCGAACTAATCCAGTTCGACCTACAAATAGATTATTGGGCGCAGATCAATGGAATCATGATAGACAACAGCATAGCGAGTGATCTATTTCAACAAACAGAAACAGCGGAAATGCTAAACGAAAATGAAGGACTAGAAAAAGCCATGACACTATTTATCAAGTGCAGTATGACTCAACGCCAGGATCATTTGAAAGAAATTCAAAACATTTGGACGAACATGAAGTTGCAGAAGAAGATAGACGAATGCTGGCCTGAAATTAAAATAGAGGCACCAGTGCGCAAATATCACAAAACAGTAGAAATGGTACTGGCAGAAAACAACCAAGCATACAAGTTGAACACGAAAAAGGATTTCTGTAAACTGATACTAGAGGAAAAGAACACGCCAGAAATCAGGTATAGAACGTCCGCATGGCTGTTAGCAATATTGCTCATGGAAGATAAAGATCTAAGGTTACCCATAACAAGGAACCAAAGGATAAAACTCACAAAGGCTAAAAAGTTTGAAATCGTGTTATCACCAATGAACACTCAGACAAAAAAACTGGATATTGAAGGGACACATCAAGAAGATTGAATCCCCAAACAAAAATGAAAAACTGATGCAGACGATGGAAAAACTGTTAAGTAGATTGATAACAAAGCATCACCCAACAGGAAGAATGTTGATAGTAGAACTGGCAAACATCACAGGAATCTGCCCAAGTGAGATACAAATATTTGAAGAACCCATGTGAAAATATATGTGGGGTGCAACATCTGAAACATGATTGAAACAACTGCAAAATCAACCATGGATAACCACAAAGAAAATAATCAAACGCAGATTAGTCAACACCAAGGACTTGAGGAAATTACTGAAACAGAAAGACGTGCAACAAGTGATAAACAATGCACCTTTACTAAAATAATTAAAAGCACTGAGTAGAAATATGTGAAATGGTGACAAAAACACAACAGCAGATCAGTAAGGAAGAACTATTACTAACCTCATCACAGTTGTTACTATCTCCAAAAACGCAGACAATGATTGACAAAATAAACATTGAAAAGTGGGGAGACACAAGCCATGATAGTACGATCAAATGGATTGATATCAACAATGAGTGGTTCCTGGTAGAAATAAAAGTAACAAAGGAAAAGAAGGAGATAGCAGAGAGAAACTACCAGAGAATAAGAGAACAACAGATGGTTGCAACAATGAAATTAATGTTCACTGAAGCATTTACACGCACAGAGTTAGAAGAATTATTGAAGCCTTTCAACCAGATTGCGGTTGAAGTCGAATGCATAACATCGAAAATTGACATACAAGAATGCATACGAATGAAATTAAGCAAAAGGGGACTCATACAATCATTTTGGGAGACATTCCCAGAAGCAAAAATGAATTACCCCGCTACTATTGGATTAGGAACAGCATCAAATACAATGGGCACATACGAAGAAATTGAGAGACTCATTGATACTAAGATCTTACTATGTACGCCGCTGAAAACGATTGCAATACTCATGGTACTGCCAAGATGGAGACTCCCAAAGGAAGTAAAACCAGCAAAACATTTCTACATGAGTATAAATCCTATGTAAACTCACAACACAAAGCCGTAGAAATGACAGAACGGGAGGACTACAAGAGAACGAAACGGTTATTGCTTGACAACAACAACAAGGAGCGCATTTACATCAAAGGCAACATCTCACCAGATCAACTATATANGCCCAAGTGAGATACAAATATTTGAAGAACCCATGTGAAAATATATGTGGGGTGCAACATCTGAAACATGATTGAAACAACTGCAAAATCAACCATAGATAACCACAAAGAAAATAATCAAACGCGGATTAGTCAACACTGAGGATGTAAGAAAACTACTGAAACAGAAAGACGTGCAACAAGTAATAAACAAGAATATAAAACATCACGCTGGAAACAGCAAACGATGCAACTTTACGAAAATAATTAAAAGAGCCAAAATGCTAAAGAAAGGAGGGATAACAACACCAGTACAGATATGTGAAATGGTGACAAAAACACAACAGGAAATCAGTATGGAGGAACTATTACTAACCTCATCGCAGTTGTTACTATCTCCAAAAACGCAGACAATAATTGACAAAATAAACATTGAAAAGTGGGGAGACACAAGCCATGATAGTACGATCAAATGGATTGATATCAACAATGAGTGGTTCCTGGTAGAAATAAAAGTAACAAAGGAAAAGAAGGAGATAGCAGAGAGAAACTACCAGAGAATAAGAGAACAACAGATGGTTGCAACAATGAAATTAATGTTCACTGAAGCATTTACACGCACAGAGTTAGAAGAATTATTGAAGCCTTTCAACCAGATTGCGGTTGAAGTCGAATGCATAACATCGAAAATTGACATACAAGAATGCATACGAATGAAATTAAGCAAAAGGGGACTCATACAATCATTTTGGGAGACATTCCCAGAAGCAAAAATGAATTACCCCGCTACTATTGGATTAGGAACAGCATCAAATACAATGGGCACATACGAAGAAATTGAGAGACTCATTGATACTAAGATCTTACTATGTACGCCGCTGAAAACGATTGCAATACTCATGGTACTGCCAAGATGGAGACTCCCAAAGGAAGTAAAACCAGCAAAACATTTCTACATGAGTATAAATCCTATGTAAACTCACAACACAAAGCCGTAGAAATGACAGAACGGGAGGACTACAAGAGAACGAAACGGTTATTGCTTGACAACAACAACAAGGAGCGCATTTACATCAAAGGCAACATCTCACCAGATCAACTATATACAAGAGGAAGAGCGATACACATTCAGCTCAAAGAACTAAGAGACGAAATAGAAAAACGCCAGCAGTGGGCAGTAATGTTGTTTTCGGAGTTAACGACAACGTGTGGACCGATATGTGGGAACAAAAGTATCACTACTATGATGTAATGAAAAGAGTGGAGATTGTCACCATGATGCGCATCGGAAAAAATGATCCTAGCGAGATATCAGAACAAGAAGTTGTGGATAACATCAGCTTCTTCTATAAAGATGTGGCGAATACGCACAGCCTACAAAAGGTCTTTACTTTCTTTTACCCAAATACATAAATGAGAGCAGACTTAGCCCACACTTGCAAAGCCGATGCACAGATGACACTCTTGATAGCAATAAAAGGAATTTGCTTGAACAAGAAATATTTCGAAATTTTCTCACAAAAAATGAATGATTTGCAAGCAATGACACCGATAGCAGAAAACATCAGGGAAACTCAATTTCTAAAGTACGCAAACACTGTCACCACCAAATGAGAGGCAGTGCTGAAAATGTCAAAGCAATCCGAATACACAGCAATAACATGGGAAGATAATGAGGCGGAGTCACTCATAAGAAAAGCCGACACTCTTGTGCATGGGGAGTGACCCATGCTGTCCATAACTCAAGCTGAGGAGGGCGTGTAGCATCAACTAAAAGAATAAGCTGCAAACCAAAGAGATCAGCGTCGAAAGATTAACAGTGATTAAATATAATCAAAAAATGATTGTAAAATTTAGTTAATTATCTTATTCATTTGTATTATGCAACTAAGTTACAATATTGTACATTATGAGAAAAATACCAGAGCCAATTAAGTAANAGGGTCCTTGTGCCAGTCATGAAACAGCACTTATGTTACGGATAGGAGTTTTTTGTTTCTTGCTTAGTCTGACTATCAATCACTACATGTACATTATAACAGATGCTTGAAATGGCTGGATAGCCGAACATTAGGATTATATTTTTATTACTAATAGTAGGAGACTTGACAATAATTGACTGAATAAATAACTTTACATGTACTGTTATTAAATGTAAGTGTAGGAAACTGCAATATATTAAATAATTGCTAAAGCCAGTAGTTTTATGGTAATGGCTACTCTAATATTAACTTAATACAGTTAGTATCAACGCCCGGTTGCTTTACTTATTCAATCCAACAAACACTTTACAAAATTGAGTTTAAGTCAGTTGTATCTTGACATGAGTACACGCACTGAGCTAATGTAAGGTACACATAATTAATTCCCATTGAGCTGAGATGGTGCAGCAAAGTTGGTCAATTGTTAATGAAGGAGAGGAACTGTTGTGTGGAGATTGGCTCAGGCAGTAGCCCACAGATGATTGATGAGAAAACACTGCATGGCTTCATCACCTAAACAATGATGATTAGTACTCAGTTAACCTAATCAGTTAAATAAAGAGGAAACGTCTAGCAGTCTATTAAGTCAGTAAATCCTCATCTGCCATTTATCGAGTGATAATTATTAACAATAATACACTGTGCAAAAATGGCCAGGTGGAGGATGTTACAATAATTACTTGGACATCAAAAATTAATTAGTGACTGGTACTTGCTTGATTGGTAAACATATTTATAAAATTTTATATAAATAGAACCTAAGCACTGTAAAATGGATGGAAATTTACCATTTAGTGGTTTACTCTTAATTCATCTGTTTATTTAATTATTATATGATGTGAAGTTAAGCAAGCTTTGTGTGTGATGATTGAAGATTGTGTGTGAGGGGATAGTAAAGTGGATTTCAGCCTCAATAGTTACATACAACTAGGTTATGGCTAGGTGTAGGAAAGTTTTTCTCTATTGCTTAGCTTGCCACCATTTGCTTGATGTGACATATAGTAATGAATGCTTAAAAGGTGAGAAGCCATTGTAAGGATGATTATGATACTTATTGTTAATGTTATTTTAGATCCAAATTGTTGACTTATAAGAGACTGATAAGAGACCATGTTGTTTATATTTTAATTATATGTAGGTTAGGAGCTGCCATAGTTTATAGAAGCCTTTTTAAGCTGTTTGCAGCTAGGAAACTGCCTTGATTATAAATTTGCTATTTTCTAACTATGCAGTGGCAGTTAGTATATGGTTGTGAGTCTATTACATTCACACATTACATCTATGCAAATTGAGAATGAGAACTAAGTTGAGTAGTGGCTGGTATTTATTACGCCCTAAGTAAGGCACACATAACAGAACTCTTTTAATGAGACTGAGCTGAGCAGCAGTGGATGGAATGATGGATGCAGATGGATGGAATGGAATTGAACTGCTGGAAATCTACAAACTGTCTTTAAGATACTGGTTCAGGCAAGTGTGCCCAGCTTGTTCTCTCTTGACCTCTACTTTCAGAGATGCTACCTAAATACTAGTGTGGCATAATCCATCAGAAGCCATGTGTGGTCAATATGAGAGAAAGAATGTAATATTTATTAAATTGTACAACACATGGATATGATAGATTATTTAATTTGTAAAGTCTTTAAAGCAGTTTGATATTTAAATTAACTTGGTAGTACTTGGCAAACATCAAGATGACCAAACAGTGTACACTAATTAACACTGATGTTGTGTAATTAAAGCAGAACTTAAAACGTGAGGGAAAATTGTAAACAAGCTTCAATCAACAGGTACTAGCAAAGTATTTGATTATTTAATGAAATTTGCTATAAATATACAATGATTGTTAGAATCATTGATGAACAAATTTTATTGAATTCACTTCTTTACCTTCTGTCAGGTTATTTAATATTTAAATGGAAAGCTAAACATTCAAACACTAGAGTAATTGTACAGTGGTCCCTGAATACAGTTATAGGGATTCTGGGGCAGCCTTACCATCAGCCTTTCAAAACTATGGTGAGGGTGGTAGCTGTAGATTCCTGATGTGCTTAAAGGTTACAAATAGGGATAGGGATTTTTAACCATTATAGACTTCCCATCTCTCATTGACTGGTTTATGAATTAACTTTCTTGCTGACTGCATTGATTGTTCACATGTATGAAGGATTAAAATGTATTACTATAAATGTAGGGCTATTATATGTAAGGACAAATAATAAGCTAAAGCACCATGGTTGCATTATTTCCTTTTATTTACATAGTCATAATAACAAGAACAGTCAATGCACTAATCTTTATTTCATACATATATGCACTAATGAGCAAATTCCAAAAAATTTTTCCAAAGTTTTAATATTATGTATGAATTTAAAAATGATATTTAAAAATAAGCCATTCTAAAAAAATGTGATTACTTTTACTTAAAATTTGGGAAAGGCCATTAAAGATATAAATCCTCCTTATGGATGCTTGATTTAAAATACAGTTCATTGCATGTCATTGCATAAGCTAAAGGAAAAAAATTTAATTTACAAATGATTATTATAAATAATCTTGTTTTCTGCTCTAATTTACTCATCACATGTATATTTTGCTAAAATGTTTCTATAAAACATAAATTCTCATCAAAGTAAAAATTTTAATTTTTTAAACCATGAAATATTTGGAATTTGAGTAGAATAAAATGCAGTGCACAGTTTTAAAAAGTTTTTGAACCATCACTTGCTTTTAAGATACCAACCCTGTATGCCTATACAATTCAACTTATTTCTTCAAATTTTTTTCAAATTTTAAATACTTCTATTATTGGTTTGTAAATTGCAATTATCATGCACATCATTTGACCATAAACATAGAGTTTTTTCCTTCCATACACTAGAAAATTCAGCATAAGCTATGCCAATGTAATCAATGTTCTTACATTTCTTGGATGTAGTACTGAATCAATTGTTAACATGTTAAGAATTGGTAAGCCTGCTACATAAAGAGCACATAGAATGATGATTATTACTTTCAAGTCAGTTTGGGAGGAGCAAAACATGGGTAACTATGCATACAAACTTAAGGAATATACAAAATTTTGTATATTATTCTCATAAGACTTAACCTGGTGTGAACAGGAAAAAAGCTACTTAGAAAGAGTTCAGAACTGATCTAGTCTGATTGTGAAAGAGAGAATTTAAAAATATGAGACATGAAGCTATATATTAGTGGTGGTGAGGTAAATTTTATTGACTAGAGAAGAAATAACTGAAAATCTTATCCTTAAGTAACCAATCTGCTATTATGAAGATAGACTTGCTTGAATCTTTATGTTCTTACCAGAAGCTGGACATTGTAGCTGCAAGTGAGACATGGCTAAATGGTAATCAAGGTGATGATCCTTTTGTTCTATCAGATTTCAGAATTTCCCGTCAGATGTGATAAGGATAGTAGAAGAGGTGGTGGCAGTTGTGGTAGGGCTAAGAATATNATTAAATTGTACAACACATGGATATGATAGATTATTTAATTTGTAAAGTCTTTAAAGCAGTTTGATATTTAAATTAACTTGGTAGTACTTGGCAAACATCAAGATGACCAAACAGTGTACACTAATTAACACTGATGTTGTGTAATTAAAGCAGAACTTAAAACGTGAGGGAAAATTGTAAACAAGCTTCAATCAACAGGTACTAGCAAAGTATTTGATTATTTAATGAAATTTGCTATAAATATACAATGATTGTTAGAATCATTGATGAACAAATTTTATTGAATTCACTTCTTTACCTTCTGTCAGGTTATTTAATATTTAAATGGAAAGCTAAACATTCAAACACTAGAGTAATTGTACAGTGGTCCCTGAATACAGTTATAGGGATTCTGGGGCAGCCTTACCATCAGCCTTTCAAAACTATGGTGAGGGTGGTAGCTGTAGATTCCTGATGTGCTTAAAGGTTACAAATAGGGATAGGGATTTTTAACCATTATAGACTTCCCATCTCTCATTGACTGGTTTATGAATTAACTTTCTTGCTGACTGCATTGATTGTTCACATGTATGAAGGATTAAAATGTATTACTATAAATGTAGGGCTATTATATGTAAGGACAAATAATAAGCTAAAGCACCATGGTTGCATTATTTCCTTTTATTTACATAGTCATAATAACAAGAACAGTCAATGCACTAATCTTTATTTCATACATATATGCACTAATGAGCAAATTCCAAAAAATTTTTCCAAAGTTTTAATATTATGTATGAATTTAAAAATGATATTTAAAAATAAGCCATTCTAAAAAAATGTGATTACTTTTACTTAAAATTTGGGAAAGGCCATTAAAGATATAAATCCTCCTTATGGATGCTTGATTTAAAATACAGTTCATTGCATGTCATTGCATAAGCTAAAGGAAAAAAATTTAATTTACAAATGATTATTATAAATAATCTTGTTTTCTGCTCTAATTTACTCATCACATGTATATTTTGCTAAAATGTTTCTATAAAACATAAATTCTCATCAAAGTAAAAATTTTAATTTTTTAAACCATGAAATATTTGGAATTTGAGTAGAATAAAATGCAGTGCACAGTTTTAAAAAGTTTTTGAACCATCACTTGCTTTTAAGATACCAACCCTGTATGCCTATACAATTCAACTTATTTCTTCAAATTTTTTTCAAATTTTAAATACTTCTATTATTGGTTTGTAAATTGCAATTATCATGCACATCATTTGACCATAAACATAGAGTTTTTTCCTTCCATACACTAGAAAATTCAGCATAAGCTTTGCCAATGTAATCAATGTTCTTACATTTCTTGGATGTAGTACTGAATCAATTGTTAACATGTTAAGAATTGGTAAGCCTGCTACATAAAGAGCACATAGAATGATGATTATTACTTTCAAGTCAGTTTGGGAGGAGCAAAACATGGGTAACTATGCATACAAACTTAAGGAATATACAAAATTTTGTATATTATTCTCATAAGACTTAACCTGGTGTGAACAGGAAAAAAGCTACTTAGAAAGAGTTCAGAACTGATCTAGTCTGATTGTGAAAGAGAGAATTTAAAAATATGAGACATGAAGCTATATATTAGTGGTGGTGAGGTAAATTTTATTGACTAGAGAAGAAATAACTGAAAATCTTATCCTTAAGTAACCAATCTGCTATTATGAAGATAGACTTGCTTGAATCTTTATGTTCTTACCAGAAGCTGGACATTGTAGCTGCAAGTGAGACATGGCTAAATGGTAATCAAGGTGATGATCCTTTTGTTCTATCAGATTTCAGAATTTCCCATCAGATGTGATAAGGATAGTAGAAGAGGTGGTGGCAGTTGTGGTAGGGCTAAGAATATGGTTGGGGCATTAAATCCAGTTAATATTCAGTGGCAACCTCCTGAAATAGAAGCTGTTGCCATTGGCATATTTGATCACTGTATACTATTGTAGAGTCACTCGGGGAATTTTAGTGATTATTATTCATTTTATTTTTGATTGTATTAACGTCATTCTGACGTCACAGTAATTTTGAGGTTAGATTTACAAAAGCTAGTTATGTCCCCTCAATGGTGCTAAAATGTGTTGCTCAAATTTAATTTGCAAGGGAAATCGATAACATGAATAGCTAATGCTTAATTTCAATTGTAAACAAAGACAGGTATTTATTTAGTATTTTGAAGGTGTATAAATTGAGTAACAATGTCGAGAATGGTTAATAGATTTTATCTAGCTTCAATTACTGTCCACTTTTCTCTCTGTTCCTTTGTTTAGTATTTTTTGATCATGAATATAATTGCTTAAGCTCAGCGACAATTTGGGAGTGCTTTCTTCAAGTACAGGGCAATACGTAGCTCCTGGCGATCAACAGATCTTCCCAGCCCAAATTGTGGACTCATTAAGTTATGGATATGGTTATGGCTAAGGAAATAATAAACCTTTCGTTTGATATTCAACACGTACATGCACTTATATTTTATGACACTGTGATGATACCATGCCATTGGCTAGCATGAATGTCTGGCAATTACAGACTATTATTTAGTGAGCTGAGAACTAACAATGAAAATGAGATGTTTTTATTTTTGCTATGAGATAGAAATTAATAAGTGAGACAAATAGGGTAGCACCATGGCACTAAGTCGAGCACTAAACTGTTTCTAAAGACTTCGCTTCAGCTGGAAGCCATGTGAGTTGGTCATCTTGGAGTTACCTAAAGTATTGAATACTTGGATGAATTACCAATGTTTATATTAGTTTGTTTTCTCTGTACCTGTTTTTCCAGAATCGGGGCTGTCATTTTCTATGTTAAACCTTCTGCAGAGTCAATTAGTTTCTAGTAGAATTACAGCCCATGATTCTACATGGTGACCGTGACAGGACACTGACGTGATAACAACATATTCTCGGTTGTCTCTTTTGATGGTTTGGATTTGGTTTTGGTTTAGCTTTGGTGCTCGTCAGCTAGGATAGTTGTTTCCCCTTACGGCAGTTGGATTTCAGTGCAAATCTACCAACTGATGTATACAGATCCTTCTTCTCTCCATTGGAAGGGCAATCACGATTTTTAAGTGTTCTGCTTAGTTTATGTTTGTGTTTTACTTTTTACAA
>CABFPE010000536.1:516229-529765 GCA_900660155.1 Hofstenia miamia | reverse complement strand
TGTGTTGGATTTATTACCAAGCTCTGCCGTAATCCCACATTTGGGTTTGTATTCTGTGATTTTTATGAGCTGTGTGTTTCTTCTGTAGTTGGGAAGTGCTCCCAGATGTCCATTATCATAGTTATTATTTCTTGTTATTTGTCTTGTAGTTAATGGATTCAAATCGTACAGTTACTTATTCTCCTACTTTTGGGACTCCTCTGAGTGTCCCCTGTGTAAGTGATGGCAACCAGGACGTTGCCCCTTGCACTGTTGGATCATTGTTAAATTTCTGTCCTCTGACTTCTCCTACCCAAACGGCTCAACATCAAGATCATCTTGCATCAACTAGTCCATATCCACGCGAGGGTACTAGCAGCCCCAACATCCAGCAACGGCTTCACAGAGTCTTGAATACGCAAAATGCTCCTCCCATTCCATTTTGTCCCGATAATCGTGGTGACAATGTGATGAACTCCTTGCCACATTTTGATACTCAACAGATGGAAATTGAGCACCTGAAAGACGCATTATCGCAGCAAGTAGCTATGAGAATGGATAGTGAGCGTCAGGTCGAATCTCTCCAAGCCAAACTCAATACTCAACATGTTGCATACCAGAAGATGGAAATGCGAATGCTAGAATCAACTGTTGCATTGGAATTACAAATTCACGAGTTAAAAACCCAGATGGCTAAGTCGGAAGAGGCTAACCTCTTAAAATTCCCAGTTGATGAATTTGTTACTCATGCTACATTAAATGAAGCTTTAGGGGATTTGGCCGAGAAGATAACTGATCAATTTGCCCAGATGATTCGATCTGAAGGAGGTAGAAATTCAACCCCTGTTCTTTTGAATGCACCAATACCTTCACAGTGTGATGAAAGTAAGATGATGATTCCCCCCACTTCAGTGTCATCTTGCATCAATTCGTTTGTGTCGTCTAATCCTACATTTATGCAAGCATCCATTGCCACAGTTGCTACCCCTCCGAGAGATTTCATTCCTCCCGTTCATGTGCAGCCACTTTGCGCTTTTGCAGTAACTACCACAAAAGAACATATGACTGATGCTCTGAGCCCACTAAATGGTACCACCTCAGATAAGCGACCCTGATTTCGTCATTCAATTCTCCCTTTTGAGACTCTTGGACAAATACCGGTGCACAGTAAACATTCAGTTTTACCTAAATTCACGGAACAAATTGATGCAGTTTTGCAATCTTTTGAGGAGTGGTTTTTTTTGTTCGAGCTTCACATGAAACAATATAAAACATCTCAAGAAGACGCTGTATCGCAATTTCCACTGTATTTGAGTGGGCTAGCATACAATCAATACATGATGTTGGATCGGAATATCAAGACTGACTGTCAACTTTTAGTTGGATTTTTTGAGGATCACTACAGGGCTCCTCATATAAAACACCAATACAAGACATTGCTTTGTGATATGTCTTTTAAGAGAGGTGATGACATTAGTAATTACATTACGCAGGTCGAAAGACTTTTTTGATTAAGTAGTTTGTCTCCTGAATACTCTTGGCATGACCTATTCTCCTATATTTGCAGAGGGTTCCCTCCTTCTATCCATAGTCGCCTGGAAATGAAATGCGACCCAGAGGAGAGTTTGCATAATATCATACAAAAGGTGATTAGTGTAGTATACATGATTTCTAACTCTAATTGAATCGACAAAGATCTTTATGAATTATCTGGAACCAATGTACGACAGGAGCCTAAGAAGACCATTTTAATGAAAGATTTCAACATGGCTTCAGTGAGGTGCTTCCCCTGTGGCGAGAAAGGACATTTAAAATCTAATTGTAAGGCAAAGATTCAAATTGTTGCTGAAGGTGAGGGTTTCTTAGCTGATGAGCCTGCTACATCCTCTACTGACACACTATTAGTAGATTTGACAGAGAACGAGTCACCACATTTAAATTAAATGGAGCGCTGACTCCCTCAAAGTGCGCATGGGGAGTATTAGTGATCACTAATATGATAAGGAAGAACCTAATTCCTGTGGAAATGAATGGACGAATTAGTAATGCCACTATCGACACCGGAGCTGCTGTGTCAATCATAAGTGATGAATGCTGCAAAGACATTTGCTTTACCTGTGACTCACTCAATTCCTCATCCAAAGTTAAACTCATTGATGCGTCGGGAAATTTAATCTCATTGAAAGGGAAATTAAGAAATGCTGTGTTGAAGATTTGTGCCGAACAATTTGAGGTAGATCTTATTGTCATCAATACTGCTAATCATCAACTCCCCTACAATTTGATTTTGGGTAATGACTTTCTGGAGCAAAACTCATGTGTGATCGATTATAAAAATAACACGATATCTATCAAGGATCAAGACGCCATGCAGTTAGCTACAATCCCTGAATGGGAAGTTGTGTTTAATTTGAACAAGCCTGTCCACTTAGAAGCTAAGCCTGGTAGAGGATGTTACAATCACCTCAACAGTGGCTGTTATTATTTATTCTAATGTTAGTTAGAAAATTAATTATGACAATAAATCAATCAAGAAGATAGATCTCTTCCCTCCATTAATGCTAATTAGCAAAGTAATAGATTTGTTAGGGCTAAAATTGGCCAGGAGGATGATACTACATGGCAACTGTGACAGGATGCAGGAATCCTAATAACATCAGGGAATGTCCAACAATAGAAATACATCTATACAAATTCAAATTAAATAAGGATGATGAAGCAGCAAATTAGATTAAGTTTTGATGCCATAAAGTATATTCAAAAGCAAATAGAAACAAGAAAGGAATTAAAAACTGGGGAAAATTTTTTTAGAAACCAACATTGAAACCTGCATGCATAAACCTAAAGAAAATATTGCATGTAGAAAGACTGCTACAGCAGATATAAGAATAACAAATAAGAAAAACAGAAAAGGCAGTGCCAAAAAAGCACAAAAAACCCTATTTTCAACCCACAAATCCTCAACCACTAGCCAAGCAATAGAAAGTCAAACCCCCAACACAGATGTTGAACTGCAAACATTTCAAATCTTACTGGAACTGAGTTCTAGTGAAATATTTGAGATCTTGAAAAAAAGCTACAAAAATGAGATGACTCTAAAAAGTGAAATAGTAGAAGTTACTGAAAAATACAAAAGAATGGCAAATGAAAGAAAATTAATAATTCAAAGAAATCAAACCAGACACCAGTGTAAAAATGGAAAAACAAAGAAAATTATTCCAACAAGGTGTGGAAGAGTTAACCAATAAATTAGGAGAAGCTAATAAGAGAATACTTAAACCAAAACAAAAAATGGGAGATGATGTATTGAGAGCTAGAATACAAACACAAACAACTAATAAGCAAAAACCAGGCACAAATGATAGAAATAGTACACTTGAAGGACTAATTAAGACTAATAAAATATAATGAAGAGGAGATAAACAGGTTCATCAAGTACATATAGAAGAACCCCCAGAATTAGACATTGGAGCACCATGAAAGTGAAGAGAAAGAAAAAGAGAAAAACAAGTTAATGGAGTGGCATTGGTGTATAGTGTGAATTTCGGATCAAGAGATCTATGTAATTTGAAAGACATTATTTAGTGTATCCTTTGAACTTGAATCAAGCAATCAATTATATATCTCTTTAGCTTTACAGCTAAAATAGCAATGCTAGTTGCTTTCTTAGTTGTATTATGAAAAAAGTCTCACAAAGTATTGAATGTGTCATCAATTTCACAGCTGCTCACTTTGTTCATTGAATAAGAATATTGAATTAAAAAAACTATCTTTACTTTCATTTCAGTTTGTACTGCAGCATGTATTGCAATCAATTATATATCTCTTTAACTTCACAGCTTAAAGAGCATTGTTATTTGCTTTCTTATTTGTGTTATGAAAATGGTCTCACAAAGTATTGAATGTGTCCCTATGAAATACTTCAAAAAATAATTAACTTCATTAAATATATTCTTTGACGCTTAGCAATTGATAGCCTATTAATATATTCAGGATATTGACTCTTATAAATGTTTTTATTATTAAGACTTACCTTTCTGCATCATATTACAATTTTTTGCTTAAAGAGTTGCTAATATTTATATTCTGTTAATGTTGCATTACCACTAAGTTTACATGGAGCACCTCTATAATCTAAACTTTAAATTGCACAATTATCATTTGATTTTTTTAAATCTTTATTAACAAAAGGAAAATTTATTGCAATCTGTGTTCCATTCTGATTTATTGTGTATATATTATATGCAATGGATGTAATTAGTTTGTCATTGTTGCATATTCCAAGTCTTAATTTATTTTACTATGCTTGATATAATTATTCCTGCTATAATATTTTCATTTATATCTAAAATTGCTTTAATATTATTAATGTTATCAAAAACTAAATTTGTGAGCTTCATTCTAATGCAGCTTTGGTATTCTGTACAGTTATGGAATTGAAATGAAATACATTTATAAAAAAAATTTCCATTATTATTTATATATATATATATAAATATATATATATATACATATATATATATATTTATATATATTGATATATATATATATATACATATATAGTTATATATATATATATACTTTTGTTTGCTCTAATTATCATTAATTATGATAATTTTACAGTCATACATCATACTAGCAAAATTTACTTCCGCACCCATTCAAAATCTTTATACACTTTATATGCAGACAACAATTCATCAACACTATTAAAACATGCAAAATGAAAGAAATAAAATTTAAATTTAAATTATAACGTAAGTGACTGAGACACATGTGTGAAATCCTATACTATCAACATTAGACTCCTAATCTATCCTTAGTAACTATCCTTGACAGTATCTGTTTCAACAGTTCATAAGCATCAACAAATTGGTTTGTAACAAATGTCACTTTTATTCCAATTAATTTGTACTCCCTCACACTCCCACAAATGTTGACTGCTTAGGTTGGATAGAAACCATTAATTTTGTGAAAGCATTGATTTGGCCAATGTTCGCATTTTATTCTATGAAGTAATTCAGAAATACCCATAAATGAATAAATACATTCACTCTAGCCATTTAAAAAACACAGCTTGTAAAAATCCAAAATTACCACAATCTTTCGCCCAATGAAGAAGATTCTGTAACTGTTCTAAGGTACTACAATTGTGACAAGAACAATGAAGTCCGAGAAACAACTTCAGATTTGTGGTAAGCGCGTTAAAACAGCAAAAACTTGAAAAGGAAAACATGAAGCTGGAACAAAAATACGTGCAAACGTCCAATTTATTGGAGCAATTTTTCAGTAAGTCTGGATTCTGCTTCAATGACTTCAGTCAGTCTCTGCTACCAAGCAATCTTGAAATGCAGTTGTTCTGATGTGTCAACAAGCAGCATTGGGATGAAGTTCCGGTTTCAAAAACAATACAGTCATAGAAAATTTAACAAGTCATTTAATTTAAATTTAACAAGTCTTTTCCAATAAATAATGTTTTGATTATAGATGTTTTTGCCCACTTTAAGTAATTTACGAACGTTGACTACTAATCACAATAATTGCAATTAATTGCAATAATTGATTGCAAATTTTTGAATAATTGCACTAATTGATTGCAAAGAGCTTAATTGGTTGCAAACTTTGAAATTAATTTTTTCGAGCCCCTGTCAGCAATACGGTTCCCTAAACTCTATAATAAATAACTGAATATTTCGGTAATATACACTTGAGTCATACATGCAGCTAACTACAGTATTTTTAGGGCATTGCTTCAAAGTAGTTACCGATGCAGTGCAGATGATACCGAATTTATTGACTATTAATGTTTCTCATTGTGATACTTTGCAGTTTCTTAATAAAGCATTACATATCTCTCTTAATTTGTTTAGTACATATACAACATTTTGTTCAGTGGCGCAGCCAGGGGGAGGGGCTACGATGCCATGCCCCCTTCTTTGGGTTGGTAGCCGTATCCTATTTCACCATTTTTAAACCGTCCTCCTCCTTCATAATCACACTCTCTATTCTCGGCCTCCAGCTAAGAATATTTAATGGCAAATTTCTACCTTTCTTTTTTTTGGGTGGGCTCAATTCGATTTTGAGTCAAAATTCTCGGTTTTGGGTTTGCTTCAGTTTGTTTGAAAAAAATTAATAACAGAAAAATAAATGCAGCTACAATTTTTCTACATAAAATTGCTTCGCAATGAAATAAAAGTTTAATATTAAACACGCTTTAGCTCAAAATGCATAATTTTTTCTTAACTTTCTTTTTTACAGGTGTCCCTACAGTGTATTCCATTTCTGCCTGTAGCCCATGTCATAGTAATTTAGTGTTCTTGTCCACTAACTAAGCTCTCTTGCTTCTTGCATGAACTAAAATCAGGCTACACGCCTAGTGCCTCCCTGCTTTTGCTTCTGGTCATAATCGCTTTAAATAATATTTGAAGCAGCGTCACAGTCAAGGATTTGTCGAAGTTTATTGAAGAATTCAATAGTGAGATAAATCAATTAGATCGGGCGATGCTCAAAGAAATAACCTGATACAACTACAAATTCAGAATAAAACAAATCTTCATAACCTTCATCTTAACTACGGCTGTTTCTGGTGGTGCCTAAACGAAATATTATGCTTCCACCACCAAAGTCACTTCTTATATTGAAAGAATAACATTGACATTATTTCACACCATTGTTATCTTCTGTCACACACCTGATATTATGATGTCAAACCTAAAGAAATTGAACCATGATCACAGCTTTTACATAAGGTATCGACGACAGAACCAAATTTGCCCTTAGTGATTATGATTACTGGCTTCATCTTGTTTTCTAGAACAATTTCTACTTAGTGCTAACAGAATTATGAAGCATTCGTAAGCTTTTTCAGAGTTGAACAGAACTGTACTCGAATCAGTACCCGACCCTTTGTCGGGAATCGGACCGAGTTAGAGCATAATAATTTGAATTTCGGGCAGGTCTGGTACTCTGAGAGCAGGCTACATCGGGTAATTGTCAGTTATGATAATATGGAAAAAATGCCACATTTCAAATTCAGTAGGGCAGCTAACCCTAACCCTACCCGATACTAGAAACCATTACCTGAATATATATATATATATATATATATATATATATATATAATCAAAATTGATTACACTTCTCCCCATCATTCATCAGTGATGCAAGCATCCTTATATTTTGTCATAATTAGTCACTAGTAAATTTAGAATCAATAATGCTTATAGAAATTAACTTCATTTTTTAGTGAAAATCTAATCATAGGCGGGGTAATACAACAAGTAGTTGATAACAGATCAATTGTTCGTAGAAGAATCTAGAGTTAAATAACAAATCATCGTAAAGCCAGGGATGCTCCATCATGGATCTTAATTTGCATCATTCTTCTTAACTGGTGAAGTCACCACCATTGCCAATTTTTAATTTAGCTGATTACGAGCATTTTACTAACTCCTTCAATTTAATGTAATTAAGAACACAGAACTGAACTCTACGAAAAGTTTATTGATACTGAATTATATTGCAACATAGTTTCTTTCAATAATTTATACAGGTATACTAAAACCACTAGAATCACTTACAGGTCTTAATTGTTCCTTTTTTAATCGATCAGACCATCAAAGTATTTTCAAATTTATCTTTTGGCTTCTTTTGGCCAAAAGCAAGCAAATAACTTTAAGTCAAACTATTTTTTTGAAAAATTCTTTTTGTGACCCGTTTTATAGCAATAATCATTTATAATGTGTTTCAAATAGAATACTCTAAATAAAATTGTAATTGAAATTAATTATTTACACTTTGGTCAGAATAGATGCCTTTCTGTTTGGACCTTTCTACCTTAGTTGAGGCTGACAAGAATGCCTTTATGCTTGCATTCTGTCACACATGTACAAATGACTGTCAGAAAGTAAATGGTGGAATAAACAGCAGTAGAAATAATTGTGACCTCCAATAATAATGCTTAAATTACTTATCTGAAGTGAAAAATAGAATTAACTACTTTACAATTTCGCATATATTATTATTAAGTTGTAATATGTAGATATACAATGGATTATCACTCACAATGAAAGCTCATTAATAAAATATGTAATAAAGTTTGAGTATTAAGAAGCTTATTTCTTTAAATAGAAATTTAATGTTTTAATGACCAATTAAAAGTTTTTGATAACAAATAGCGGCTTTTTGGGGTAAAATTAATAAATAAAAATGAACAATATTGTAATTGTGATAAAGAAAATGCATGCAATTGTTGATCTGGTCTGATATTTCTGAAGTAGTATAATGCAAGAAGATATTTTTTCTAGCTTTTTTATTAGAAATTAAAATTTGAAATCTTTGTCAATATTAACAACTAAATATGTAAAATGATCACTTGTTTATTATTTCTCTTCCAGAATTGGGGAAAATATAATGAATTACAATTTTCAATATTGATTTTTAATATATTGGATATGAAATAGTTAAAAATATTTTCTATATCATATTGTAAATTTTTCGTGTCCCTAAATGAATCATTATCAGTATTTATGAGACAAGTATCATCAGCAAATTGATATATTTCACTATATTTGACATGTTTCATATCATTTACATATATTGCAAATATAATTGGCCCCAGTACTTTGCCTTGAAGCACTCTTTGATCGGTTGTAATATATTCAGATTATATACATGTATTATTCATTAATACATGTCGTTTTCTGTTTTCTAAAAAACTTAGCAGTATTTTAATTGAATTTTGTTAAAATCCGCAATTTTTAAGTTTAATAGCCAAAATTTCAGAATGTATTGAATTGAAGGCTTTTTTAAGTCTAAAAGGGCTATGAAACTGGATTTATTTTGGGATTTATTTGAGAATATTTTTTCATTAAATTAAATAATTGCATCACTTGTGTTATGCTGGTGCGTGGAAACCGTATATTTTAGATGATAACACATTCTCCTATACAAGGCATTATTTGATTTTAATTTCCAGTAATTTTTTCAATAATTTGCTACAAGGGTGCGTTATTGAGATCACCCTATAGTTTTTCGCTAAAAGGGATCTGTATTTTTAAACAAAGATGTTATTTCTGACTTTTTCAGTTTACCTAGAAATTTGTTTTCAACTATGCATTGATTAAATATAATATAGATTGATAGATGGTCACTAAATATATGAAAAAATATTTAATAAAAAAGAAAGGTAAATGAGTGGAACCTGAAGATTTATTAACGTCAAAATTTTGTACTATATATATATATATATATATAAATATATACAGTGACCCAAACTAACTCGACCCATACTTCAGGTCGAACTGACCCGGTTTCACCTACAGCTCATGCTTCCTTGATTTTGTTGCGTTGTGATTGATCATAAATATATCAATTGAATATTTAAACGATGGACTGTGCTTTTCATAAGTTATAGTGCAATTATGATAAATAGACTGACTGTAGAAAAATCGGGTTTTAGTGTACTTTCTCTAATTTTAATGTCTAAAACTTTGACTTTGATGACCTGAATTTGGACTTCATTTAGCAATCATAATTTACGAATTTCAATAGAAGTGACAACTAAGCTAAAACTTGTGTTCTTTAAAGAAGAAAATTAGCTCAGTAAAGTTCATGAAAATATATGGCGCGTTTACATTTACATGCGTTTTGCATTTTTCATACATACATGTATATAAATTTTTGAAATAAAGTTCTTGCATTTAAAGCTGTTCAAAATCCTGCTGGAGGAAGATACACCATGACCTAAATTTTAGGTTCCTTTTGGATGGATAATCTTAAACTTTAAGCAATTCCATGGAAAACAAATACTTACACGTAGTAATATTCAGTTTCAAGGTATTTTTCAAAACTGAAATTTTGTAAGAAAGTTCATTAAGATTCTACATCATTGTCTATATCTGATATGCATGACCTAAAATATTTTGAAGGATTTACTGAATATTCGAAAGCCTCAGTTGGAATTAATTTCCGTGAAAGGAAGCTACAATTTACTGTTTCGGCTTCTACGCTATTTCGTATAAATTAAAAGCGTAGGTTTGAGTTAAATACTTGAGTAAAATATTTAATTCTACAAAACAAAAGATAATATAAGAGAGCGAACAACTCAAAGGCTTTTACAAGAACATTCGAAAACTACTCACATTTTCTGTCAAAAGCACTTATAGGTGAAAAGAAAGTAAGGTTAAGACTTTAAAACTCCTTTCATCCGCTCTCCTTGCCATTTCCATAGTGAATTGCAGCTATTGCAAACATTTGTTCCTAATAAGAAGGAAGGTAAAAGTTACACGTGCATTTTATGAAAGCTGCAAATTCACCAGTGTCTAACCCTACTCATACTGGGATGTTCTACATATCTTGTTCTTTGGGAAAGGAAGGTCCGGGATAACATTGTCCTGTCTATCTGTAACTTATTTTTTTTCTAGTAATTGAGATACTAAAACTTTTTCATTCAATATCTTTGAACAGCTTGTTTCAAAAACACTTCGGACTTCATCAAAACTCATACTATCAACTTTGGATGTTCAATGCGAAATCACTGTGCTACAGATTGAAGTGTTCAAAATAGATCCATAGCGATTCAAGAATGCTTTTAATAGATCAAAAGTTTCCTTGAATATTCTACACTAATTGACGATGAAACTAAGAATCTTGAAGTAATATTTCGTCAAGATCAATCAAATGATAAAGAACCAATATATTGGAATTTGCCTTACATTGAAGAGCACAGGCAACTGCTTAAATCCAGAATAACGAACATTAATGAGAAGTTAAGATACACAAAAATATGAACAATATTACAAACTAACAAGACTAATGAATAAACAAAGGGCGATTAAAATTTTGAATATTTTGTAGTGTATGCATATCTTAGGACCATTAAATGTAGTGCATTGTAAATTATGTTACCACAAAATTAACATTGACGATTACTTTAAATTGAAAACGATCGCATAGCATAAATCCGAGCACAATATATTATATATATATTAGTGTGTCCCACTTTTTCACTATTTTTAGAAATTTTTTTGCATTCAATCAGTTCCATATGAAGAATTTGGCATAAAAGTCTGTTGTACCATTAATATTTTATTCCTTTAAGAAAGCCTACAGAAAACTGATTAATACAACTTCCCATATACGCAAGTTAGCTAAAATGAAAACATCAAAGGTTAAGGTAGAACATTGCCATCTTCTTTCGTCAGTAGCAAAAAGGTCGTGAAAGGCTTGAGTCTTGTCTTCTTATTGTATGATTATTAAAATGATTCCGCAAGTAAGTTCCGGTGATTGCGCAGCAATTAGAAAGAATTCATTTTTCATTACGAGATCTAGGACATGTAATCGACAGGGTTCAAATCGACTATTCAGAACAAAAACACCATTCCGTTGCCCTGAATTGGTTGCTTCTCTGTCGAAGCATACGACATCAATTTTTAAAACGTGACTTTGAATGACCTCCAATAAGTATTCGGGAATTGTGTTAGCTTTTTGTATGGTAGCTAGGAAAATTTTATAAGTTTATCACTGTAAAAAACAAAAATAATTTCTCCTTTTCTTACCGTAGAGTAAAGGATAATTCTTCATGTCATAATAAAGGCACGAAAGAGCCATCAAAACCTTGTTAAATATTTCCGATGTATTGTAGATTTGCTAACGATACGATGTGTTATCTTTAGCAAGTTGTCGCTAGCAAGAGGTTTTAAACATTTAACTGTTTGACGGAGGCTCTGGTCAGTATCGGCTTTGATTTTCAATTCAGTATTAGCAGGCTTGCGGGGCGGGTCTTAATTTAAAGTCCCATGGAGAATTGCGGGGTAAATATATTATTGGTTTTTACATACTACCGTGATTAATTTTTTTATTTGTGAAATTTAGAGTTGTAATTCCGTAATAAAAATAAATTCATTATTTTATTGAAAATCTAAGATTTTGTGTATAGAACAGAGTCACAATATTTGTCGATATATATTTACTTGTTGCACAACTAAATCTGTTTGCTTTAATAATCCCAGAGTTTGATTTGTGAGAAAATTTTACAACTATTATTTGTGCAAAAGTGAAACAAGAAACTCATGTTGAAGCATTTTGTGGGATAAGAACAATCAAGAAATTAAAAAAAATGTCTAGGTTATATCGAATTTTCAACGTTTTTTCTACTCTATTCGTTTACATTCATTTATCAATATTGCGTGAGCCCAGCTAGGCGAGTTAGTTAATTCCGTGTATTATTTATTATAAATTATAATAAATAGCATAGAAAACTACAAATGAATTTATAGTGATTAAATGCAGTTATCACTTATAAATTGCCATGTACATATCTTTATAAGACGCTTAGTGAAATTTATAGTCAATATGAAATTCAAAAGCATCAGTAAGGATGATGCTTCCAAATTGATTAAATTTGACAAAGCTGGTTTAGTCGACGTAATCAACAATATGAAAAAATCAAAAAATGAAAACATAAATGCTGCTATTCAAGAAGATGAGCTTTTGCCTTTTTTTGTCTGCAAACTGTGTACAGTATTGTTTTCTTAGTACAAATATTGTCCTCTATCTGCAAATAGAGAAATAATTTGAAATATATAATGTATTCAATTAAGTGAATATTTTCGTTAAAAAGTGTTACACAAAAATACCGTTGTTTTTAAAAATAATCCTATTTTGGTGAAAAATTGACCACAATCAACATTACTACTTTGGGCTAAAAACAATGAAATAACTAAAATTTTTAAGAAATTCTGTTGGGTCTTGAGAAGTTGCACAAATTGTATATTTGCATTTTTGGAGTCAGTAAATGATGGTGAAGTTCACGCATAGTTCTGAATTTTTTATATTAAAAATTCAATACTTTTTAATCAGTCGTAGTAGTGAATAATGCACTTAGCCTTTAATCTTGCATTGGGCCCACTCAAAAAATATTTCTGTATCCACCATTGCACCTAATAAATGCATGCCTCCATTCCCTAAATCCGAAAAATCAAAGGTTTCAGTAGTTGGACATGTTATTTAAAACAATTTTGTTCTCCCGCATTCACAGTGAATGGTCTTCAGCTTGCTCAACAACATCTTCCATTAGAAGCACTTCCATATTGATAGAACCATGCTGCATTTTTTTTGTTGAGGTGTAAGTAAGCTCGTATGTACATTGCTTTTTACTCGTTTAGTACAATAACCACCTTTTCCATTCACCTGATTCAAATAATACTCCCTGTCTTATTGTAGTTTTAAATTTCAATTTGTTATTTTACAATCAGAATTCATCAGCTTTTCCATTTATAATTTGGTATTTTTTCAGTAAATTTTTACATTTTATCAATTCTTCGTGTCAATTTATTATACATTTCCTCGATTGTAGAAGTTGCCATATTCTGATCTGTCCAACAATTATAAATTTTTTCAGCTACCTCTTAAGCACCTTAGAATTTTTGTTCTATGCGTTTCAGTCTGTAATGTTATAATTATAAATCGTCTCCAAACATGTTCTTTAGGTAAGATATTCAATTTTGTTGAATCTTCCCAGGCCCGTGGCTTGCATTTGAAATTTAGGGGGGGGGG
>CABFPE010000536.1:503594-514633 GCA_900660155.1 Hofstenia miamia | reverse complement strand
TATATATATATATATATATATATATATATGTATATATACAGTGCTGGCCATAAAGATAGCAACACCTAAATCTAATCTTTAATTTGGAATTTATCTTAATTATATCAAATATCTTATCTAATACTGTTATCTATCTATTCTTATCTTGTTATTTGTTTGTTTACTTAGATTATCTAGACAATATTTTCAAAATAAATTGTTAGTTAGTGAGATTTAGCCATGGTGAGAGGACCAAATATTAGTAGTAAACAAGTGGCCCAGATGATGGTACTGTTCAATGTGGGCTATTAGCGATATAGGGCGAATTTTGGAAATTAATAAATCCGTTGTAAACAGATGTATCAAAAGATACAAACAAACTGGGTTATTTTCGTATAAAACGGGAGCGTCTCGATTCACGGGTCAACAAACAGATAGAATGATCCATAAAATTGCAAAGCAGTCTTCAACTTGTAGTTCAGGAGAAATTGCTTCAAAACTACTGCCAGATGTTACTGTTAGCAGAAGAACTATTTGGCGGCGTTTACAGAAAGAGTTTCACCTTAAAGTTTATCGCCCTGCCTCCAAACCAAAGCTATCAAAAAGAAACATCGTAGATCGAATGATATGGAGGTAAAATATTTAATTGTTTCATTATGTAATTTACTGATTCATATTTTGGGATGCTATACATAGTACGAATCGCCAAATTGATTGTTTCAGTAAGTTTCTTTTTGTGTTGGGTAGATAGACTGATGAATAGAAATGAACAATAGTTCAAGTGTGACAGTACAAAGGCATGCAAAACTTCAACATGTACAGATAGATGCCTCATCGCGTACAAGTAGCGGATTCCCTTGCAAATTTTATTAATTTTGTTCTGAAAAATTTTGGTGAAAACTAATTTATTATCAATATCCACACCTAGGTAATTTATGTTGGTTTGACTATCCACAGTTTCCTGTAAAATATTAATTTGAGCTTGTGGTTCAATTATATCATTGAAGAAAACTCCGAACTGCGTTTTGTTTGTGTTTATTTTAAGACAATTATTAGTGAGATATTCCGTTACTCTATCAAGATCTCTCTGCAATTTTGCTTTAGCATTAGCAAGTGTGTTGCGGAAGAAATAATACAAATGTCATCAGCATACAAAATTAACTAAGATTTATTCACAACTGATTGTATGTCATCGATATACAAAGTAAATAACAGCGGACCTAAAACAGTCCCTTGGGGTTGTGGAAGCATTACACATTTTTGGGTCATCAAATTATCCAGTACATTCCACAGCCAATTCTATATAAATTTACTAGACAGGATGATAATGCTTCTTGAATCGGGAATTGATTATATATTTCAGCAAGATTTAAGTGAATCTTAACTATTTGCAAATTGATTTTTTAAAATATTCAATAGGTTAATTAATTTGCAATTTTTGCAATAATTGCAATATCAATTTAATATTGTCTACCCTTGCAGACATAGAGTATAGAACCAAGAGTTATTTACATATTATGTTGTACAATTGTTATAGGTAGGGGCGTACGCAGGGTTTTCCAACGGTGGAATATCTCCGCCGAAACTTACGGCCCGTAAATAACAAAAAGCGGGGCAAGCCCCTAAAATTCTTTGGAAATATTGATGAATTCGACACTAAGAAATGCATTTNTTCACCAACAAAATTTGGACTTTCTTAATATTTTTTAACGAAAATTTTTTTGTTTAACCAGTCAAAGGCAATTTTGAAAAACTCACTGAAGGTCAATCCACAGCTTGCGTACGCCACTGGTTATAGGCAAAAATTCATGAGGAATGGAAGCATCTCTGCTCTGTTGAGGGGGGGGGACGTTCCCCCAGTTCCCCCCTCTGGGTGCGCCTCTGGCCATGTATAATATATATATATATTATTTAAAACGAATATGAACAGAAGCAAAAGCAGGAAGACACTAGGCCTATAGCCTGATTTTAGTTCATACAAGAAGCAAGAGAGCTTAGCAAATGGACAAGAACATTAAATTACTATGACATGGGTTTACATGCAGAAAAAGAATACATTGTGCGCTCCTCTATTGTCACTTAGTTAGGGTACACATAATAAATTTGTCTTTGAGAATGAGCTGAGTTGATGGAACTTCACTCTGTTACTGCATGGCGGATGGCTTCTTGGTACTCAGATACCGCTTCGGGCAGTGGGCTCATTGGGAACTGGAGTCTCTCTCATATCGTTACCTAAATAATGGCTGTTACCTGTTACACTTAAAATCGTACGGATCGTAAATATAGTTTGGTCTAGATTAAGATATACAGTGTACATGAGACAACGACGGTTCAAACACTTAGACATTACCCCGCTTGGAGAATCTGTTGTTTACGATCTCTAAATAGTTCTAAATCATTGCACATCTCAGCTTGTGTGATGATTCTACAACATGAACAAAGGTTAGTTTAAGTTTGATCGGATGGGCTACGTTAATCTTAACACACAATGAGAACTTGAAGATGACTTCTTATATGCAAATTGATTGTCTGAAATTAAATTATTGTCTTCTATATACTCAATATTTGTTCAAAGTAGCTTTTCAAAACATTTCGCAAAGGGATTGGTGATGGCAATAGTGCAGTAGTTATATATAATATATATATAAATATATATATTTATATATAACAGAAACAACTGACCTTCAATTAATATTAATCTTAAATAGCAAGCATTGTCGGATAACCAGTGGTCCATTAATGGGAATGTGGCCATTGATTTACCAACCACAACAAAACAAAAAGATTTAAAAATTTTTTAAAAATCTTTAAATTCCATAGTCTTACAGAGAAAATGTTATAATATTGTATATATTTTATTTCAATTTTCAAAAAGTATTATTTATCACCCTCTTATAGCCATTAATGTTGAGACGAATTCTAATTATATTGATTTATAATTATGCCAATTATATTTTCATAAAAATATAATTTATTCATGAATATTTGGATATTTTGAAATTAAGTAATATATAAAAATGTTTTGATTGTGTAGAATTTTTTACAATATCATAAAGTACTTAAATTTAAATTTGAAATTTTTGTTAAGTTTGGCAGAATTGTATAATTGTTATCATTTATAAACGAGACATTCTTTCAAAATTCTAGCAAATGTTTATATTAAATATTCTTGATGGAATCTCAAACATCTTTCTGCTCTTTTTAGGGTTCTGTTTGTTTAAACAACAATGCGTAGTAATATAAAATTTTCGTTTTGCCTATAAAAGTCAGTCGGATTTAGATCACTGGCCCATTAATTTTCCGGCGGTCATCGGCCATTAATGGCAAATACAACGGCTCAAATTGTCAACCATTAATGGATTGCTTTTGGGATATAAACTGTATTATGTTTAATGATAGTTTTAAAAATAGTGTTGAGAGAAATTATTTCAACAATTCATACTTAGTGGAACCTGGTAATTTTATATAGTGGAGTTTTGAGAAAGAAGTAAGTAAATAATATTTCAGAGAGATAACGTAACATCATTACTATTTATGTTCAATTTCTTTCAATCACTAAAAGTTCATAACAGATAAATGTAAGATCTATGTTAAAAAAAACATTTGGGAATAGTACTTGGATGATTTCAGTTTGTATGGTAGTTCAAAAAAGATGTTTGAGAAGCAATTTGACAGAGAATGAAAGTAGTGTCAATCTTGGAGTTATTTTGATAGGGAGTTAGTGTGCAGTGAGAATAAAGAATTGAGAGCAAGCAATTGAATGAATATTGAAAAGGTCAAAGAAGACTGTTTACTGTGATATGGAAAATGAGAGTCCACAAGATGTTGCAGAAATTAAATTCGGATACCACCCAACTGCACTGACCATTGATCAAAAACCCCTTCGTTTTTGCATTTTAATCATGGTAGGAGCATATACCATTTTCAGAATGACTTTATTGACTGTTTATTAGTTTTCATGGAACAAGCATAGAGATGTAAATCAATGTGCATTAAGGCATATGATAGTCAAATAAGAATTCTATATTTTTCTTATTTAGAATTATTCGAATTTTCTATATGTGTTAATTTAAATTATAACAGCAAATCACGCAATTTCCAATTTGTTTCGAGATCAAGAAATTGCTATTCGCGCATTTTAAAGCATAAATGTGAAAATTGATTGGTTCAATATTTTCATTTAAAAACTAGTAAAAGCTGTTATGCTTCAATTATGCAAATGCTGGCGAATGAAACGGTCCTCCCCCTCTTTAATAAACTAATCAAACACAAAAACGTTGAAGATAGGCTATCTGCTTACATCATCATGATAATGACAATGTGTATTGGCATACCTGGCAATTGCGCAATCATTTACATCCTTATTCGTTTGAAAGAGAACGTTTTTTCTCATTCAATGATAAGATGTCTGCAACTTCTTGCACTCTTTGATCTCATTGCTGTCACGGGAATTGCGTTCAAGTAAACTTTTAATAAGAATAACTATAATATTCTAACAGCACACACCCATATACGATTAATTAAAGAGCTGCAACTTATTAAAATTTGTTAGTTACTGTCCATTTTGCAGATATGTTGCTGATACGTAAGTTTTAACTGAAATTAATTTCTAACTTCTTGCATAATGAAATTTAAGTTTTAATAGTCAATGAATTGTTTCCTCAATGAATAGAAAAAGCCTTGCAATTAATTTTTCTCTGAATGAAATGCGCATCCTCGGCATTTCTTATAAAAATCAGTTTTTCACAAAAAATTGAATGCCAATTAGTGATAAGAAATTTTAAACCTAATATAAGCGAACAATTTAGATCCGAAATTTTGACCCATCCATAAAACACTAATTTATTAACGCTGATTATGACATAGAACACTTAGTCTAACTTAAGCAGCAGATAATTTCTTCAAAAGGTAAATGACATATATTGTTTTATCATTTTACGCTAAAGAATAATCATGCCCATAAAAGAAAGGCTGTAGGCAATTTTAATCATACTTTGATTAATTTAGATATCTTATCCAATTCTTACCACAGTTGTTATGGATTAAATTAAGAGAAGGAAACTGGTGCCACTTTCGCTATTGCATAACTGATGCGGCGTATACAGGATCTGGCTGGTGCTTAGTTTGGGTGGCTTGTGAACGCTTTGTGGCTGTTTATCTTCCATTGACTTACAAATCAATATCAAGCAAACAATCCACTGACAAAATTTTACTGATTGTATGTGTGTTGGCAGCAGCAACCGGCTCTACTCAAATCACGTGTAGGCCGGATCCTGTTGGAGGCCAACTTTACTTGCATGAAGTAATAATATGTTTTATTTCTGAAATATTGTGTTGGAAAGATTGCTTTATCAATAGGGAAACTTTTCTTTGATTTTACAAACGAAAAAATTTGACTAAGCACTTAACTTTTTTCATAAAAATTCATTTAATAAATTAACCTATCACATTTTATTAAGGAAAATTACTTTACAAACAAAATTCATGTATTATTATAATTATTTGAATTATACAAAACAATTATGGATTTTTCATTAATATTTTCTGAGAAAGTGTAATTCAAATTCAAAGTTAGTCCTTGAAAAAATTCGTATGTATACGTGAAATAAGTATCTATTCAGTTCACAACAATTTACTTCAACTTAAAATTCTTGAAAACTTTATTGTAGTTTGAGTAAGCATTGCATGTTTGCTGAGCAAATAACTGATGAAAGCTTGATTACTTAAATCTAACAATATTTGAGAAAATACTTAAAATTATGTTTTTTGGAATGGAGTGAAACTTAAAAACGCCAAGATTTTAATGCAATGCCACCCAACTCAAAGTGTGTTTTAGGAAACGTAATGATGCTTGAATGTACATACAGAAGTTTAAGCCAAGAAAATTTTTTTATTGCCTCAGATTTTGTTTTCAAAACTAGATGTATTGTTTTTAACCTATCTAGAGTTAACCTTCTACAATTTTTTGACATTAAATAAATATTGCATTCAAGAAAAATTTTTAAATATCTGAATCACTCTTTTTATATTTTTCTGGTTTTTTCATTTAATTCTAAAAAGTTATCTTCATCAACGTCACCTCAGCTTTATATCAAATAATTTTTTCTCAGTTTTTAGTTGATCATTGACCACCAATTTGTAAAATTTGTCATTCTGGAAGCTATTTATCAATTTTTTTGGTATTGCATTCGACTTGTTGACGTAAGCATCTCCTATGACACGAAAATGATTAGTTGATTATTGGCTACCACGTACAGAATTTTAACTTAGAATTATAAATATAATGATTTTTCTTAAACTTGCAGCACCTCCAGGGAAAATATTGGATTAAATTTTAAAAATAAAGAAATTATTAGAAATTAGAAGGTTTAATGTATAAAATAACTTGAATATAAAAATTATAAGGAGATGGTTTTAATAAGTGTGAATAAATTAAAATTTTACTTTTTATAGTGAAAGCTGGTTTCTTGTCTTTGAAATATAAATATTATTTATTTATTTTAGGGAAAAATGGTGAGGTATATTGTTTGCGAACGTTTTTACACAAATTATGGATGTGAAGCATTAGATAAAGTAATTCGTCCATTCATTTATGGGTTTATACCTCCAATGATTATCATGCTTATTAACATCTTCATTATTGGTCACCTGATATTAAGGAAAAGATCTAGCTCCAGTAAAGTGGACAGAACTCAAATCATGCTCATGATAACACCTATAGTTTATGCCCTTCTATACTTTCCAAAATCATATCGAGTTGCAAGAGCACAAAACAGCGTGACTTGGATATCAATGCTTTCATATTCAAACCACTGCATAAACATATTTTTATATGTGCTTACTTGTCAACCAATGCGAAAGCAGATTTCTGAAATTCTGCACTTGTAATAGTTACGTAAACTACATATACGCCTTGAAATCTGCTTAAGACTCTATCCTAAATATTGATGTGCATTAGATCAGCATGAAATGAATTTCTTGGAATCTAATTGCAACTTGGCAACCTATGTGGAAGCAGATATTGGAGATGCTATATATTCAGTAGTTATCTAATCCTATTTATATTATTAAAGCTGCTAACAAATCCTATAATGTATCAAGTATTATCCCGATTAATGGAATGAAATACACTTAAGAACTTGGAATTGTTTGCTTATGAATGCGTTTCTGTAATCAAAGTGGAAAACATTCTTCTCTTATTAAAGACAATACATAAGAAATTAAATTTCTTTTGCAAAATTACGTGACAGTTCGTGCAAAAGTATTTCGCCTTTAAGGAAGTACAATATTCACTGTAGTCAAAGTTCGATGTATACATATAAACATGCAAATAACAAAATTTACATATTATTTGGTCCTTTAATAATAGTATTTGCAAAGCAAGTATGCACCCACACCAAAATGCATAACCCATGTAAATGGGACTAGCCGCCTATTACGTGTAGATTTCGATTTAGAAGGCCTTAAATTTTTACTGATGTTTTAACGATATCATCAAATTTCTATGTTTTTCAATTATTGTCTTCTTATTTTGTTGCAAAGCTAATTATCACAAATATATTATTATACCATTTATTTTTCAAAATTTGCCTAATAACTTGGAAATGCTTTCATGGAATGGAGCGTCTATACCTAACTGAATTGCAGCATACCAATGAAATGCATTTGAGATCTCAGAGAAGAAAGTCGATGGAAATACCATTTTCCGTTTGTGTTCCAACTCTATTTAATGGATTACCTCGGGTAGTACACCTTTAGGGAATTTAAAGGAAAATTAAAGTACTATCTGTTCATCAATCAGTTACAGGATATGAATATTGTATAAATTTATATTATTAATTTTGTAATTAGAGTTCCCTTTCGGAAATGTCTGCGCTTTATAAGATTAACAAAATCATAATTGTTATTATTATATGTTTTAAAAAATCTGAGAGATTGCTTTCTTGCAAATTCATGTTTTTAGCACAAGTAGGTTTAAAATTATAAGTCAAACGATTTCTCATCACCACAGAACAATTTTCGACACAATTTTGGACTAAAAAATATGAATGTAGAAACAGTTTGTCAAAAATTAGCTCAAAATGCATTAATTTATGCAAAACAAAGCCTTTGTCGTTATTACATCCGACAAATTTATCACATTCTTTCATAATGTACAATGGTAGGTTGAATTTGTATGTGTTTCCGAAAATACGTTTGCTTATACATATAGGAGAGGAAGGTCTTAACTAAAAATTGTTTGATGTAGAAGATATTTCGGTCAGAGTTGCAAACGAGTGATGTTGACACGAAACTAGACCATTTTGAGTAACGTCTTCTCAGAATGAAATTGGTCGGATGTGGTCACATTTATTAAATTATTTATCTTAGGAGAAAAGCTAATCTTTACTAATTTAAATGATACTGACAATTGAAATGTAGCTGTGAGCTGTGATGAATGCAAATGGTGACCATTTATCATAGTAACAAAGGAAATACCAAGAGATCAACAAATGGCTATGTTAAAGAAATTTATATGGGTAGGGTTGAATCGGGTCACAAAATTGCCAAATATATATATATATATACACATACATATATACATATACATACATATTCAAATGCTACATTTGGAATATTAACACTTATGTAAGCGAATTTTCTTCCTTTAGTTTGGAAATACTTTCGCTGATTTCTAATCTGCAGACAAAAATAATTCTTTTTAAATGAGAAATATCTTACAAAATTTTAAGAATTTTTGAAAACTGCTGCCCAACAGATGCAATTCCATTGTAGAAAAATTAGGCATTTTAAATCACTCATCTAAGCAAATCCAAAGCTTTTCTAAAATGGTCATATAATGAATGATGACATTCAGTTATCTTAAAATTGCATTGCAAAGCATCTATGATATATATATATATATATAAGAAACACTTTGTACATTGAGGAATCGCTGTGTACATTTGAGACCCATGAATATTTTCTAAAATATTTTTACTGTACATTAAAAATGTTGAGTTTTTCTTACCACATAAAATAATTCATTTTATACTATATTGTCGTTGATGTGTATTACTTTAATATTTATACGTAAACTGAGCTTTGTTAAAGAATACATAGGCTCTCTGTATAACCTCAAAAATTGCATGAAATTAATAATCTTTTCAAAAATGTTGCTTTTTGCTTCTTATTAACAACTCCGTCAGTAAAAATAAAAATTACGACACAGAGGGGCTCTGTACAAGCACTATGTCATTTTAAAAGTTCACTGCGAATATATATATATATATAATGGAGTCCTTGTACATATGAAATTTTACTGTTATTGACACTCAGTTTGAATTCTTGCAGCTAAAGCATTGAGATCAGCTGTAATGTTTTTCCCATAAATAACCCCACAAATGTAGTCAAACTGCTATATATTTGGATTCATTGGGCTCCGGTGAATTGATCCATTTCTTTCTCACCAAAGACCTCCAAAATGTTGACTTAAGATGTTATGAAAAATTAGATTCCGTGTGAAGGACACCATCTTGCTGGAATGCAGTTATAAACATCTGTATAAGTGCAGGAATTAATTGACTAAAAAACATGGCATGATATAATTCTTTAGTAATGATCAAGGTCATCAGTGTTTTTAAATTCTGTATTAATTGCCATACCCTTAGTAATATCACTTTCACCAGTATTGTGTTTTAGAGTACTATTTAGCTTAATATCATTCCAAAATAGATATGTAGTTTCAAAATATACATTATTTATTGCTGGGAACCAAAAGTGTGCTTCCTTGTGATGGTTCTTGGAAAGGTTAGCCAGTCATTATAAAAGCCAATAGCTAATCCAAAAGGGTGGTGCTGAGTTAACATTCAACAGCCGCATCACTGGGAGGTGCCACCAGATGTACTTCATGTGTGTAGGGGTGGTAATGGTCGAGAAACCTTGCTGCTAGCAAGAATGCTACTTGTGCCAGAAAATGAGTGTGTCTCAGGGGCAGTCATACAGGAAAAATCTTTGTTTCTGGCCAGTGAGATAGGCCAAGGCCAGCACTTGCTTAGCCTTTCTTGTAAAGAATCTTTGTTGTGTCACAGTTTTTATGATCCAAAGGTGCTCTTTGTTACCACCATTAGTTGCTTAGTTTGGCGAAAGCAGGAAAGATGCAACTATCTCAACTGAAGTTCAGCCTGAAGTGCGCCTGGGATTACCAGATGCTTCACATGACTAAACTATCATTGTGGCATACTTCTAGGGATGAAGGTCCAGACCCAGATGATGGGTATACCCACTCATCAATCTATTGATTGTTTGAGAATAAATTAAAGAAAAAATGTTTCTTCTTTACTAGATTGTGCATAGACAATACACATGTGCTAATTTTATTGATTTTGGAGGCCATACTTCCTTGGGCAAAGTAAGTGAAGTCAAGTTGCTAAAAGAAATCTCATATATTTATCTCCAAAATGTACAATATTAATTATTTTTTAATTTAGCATATTACATTGATTTTTTGATAAAATACAAGCTCCTGAAAAAAAAATTTAACCATGTTCATCTCTAACAAAACCATAACCATTTTCTATTGAAAATGTATCAAAACCTTTATCACTATAAGTAGGAAAATCTAAATTTTGCTCATAGTTTCATCCAAAAAAATTGATTTTTTATGCAGTTTACAAATTTTCTTAAAACTAAATAGACATATTCTTCAGAGAATTGGGAAATTTCACAGGCATATGTAAAATCACATTCATAATTTACTGCAAATATTACACCTGTTTGAATTCTAGAATGTAAGTCAAAGTAGTATTCAAAATTGTCTTACAAATTCTAACAGAAATTAGACTAACTGCTACATAATTGAGAACTAGATTTCTTAATAATTTGGAAATCTTGTTTTCATTGTTTGCAAATTTTTTTCTATGTGATTTTAAATTTATCATTTGTTTATAGTCTCTTCTTCACAAACATTCACAATTTTCCTATTGAGGAGATTTAAATTTTTAATATAAAGATTATCCCCTGAAATATCTAGATTATTAGTTTCATTATGATATATATATATATATATATATATATATATA
>CABFPE010000536.1:465003-503523 GCA_900660155.1 Hofstenia miamia | reverse complement strand
TATATATATATGATCTCCACATCCAGTTTTACTTGTTCGCCGATGATCCACTTGGTTGAGTTCCACCTCTCATCTCATTGATATAGATTATGTGTACCTTATTCTAGCTCGGTGTATACTCAAGACAAGACACAATTCGACTTAGACTCTATTTGTAAAAGTGTTTCCCATTAATGCAACCTGACTTGTCACTAGCTGCGGTATTAATATTACAACTAGCCATTACTGAAACATATTGGCTTTAATAACTAATTTAATATTTAGCAGCTTCCTAACTTACATTTAATAGTTACTGCATGCATGGTCTCGTTATCGTCATGTTATAGTCAATAATTTGGATCTAAAATAATATAGATGTAATTCCTAGGTTTTGGCTTACCAGCCATATTTCGAGTTTATTATGTTTAATACATGTAGATAATGATTGGTAGTCAACTAAACGAGAATAAAACCCCTATACCTAACGTAAGTGCACTTTTGTGATCTGGCACAAAAACCCTAGAATTGATCTCATGATGGATCCATACCACTACTAAACACAACTCGTTTATCTTCACATCGTACTAAATATCCAAACCATATTAAAGAAACAATGTAAGAATTCCAAATGAATTTCTTCATCAAATTGCTTACATTGAATTTAATCTATTTATAGTATTTCAGAAAAATGTACATGTTGATTTCGAATTTAAATCACTCGTCTGCCAATATGGCGGCTACAAATAATGGAAGCAACTTCGCCCCCTTTGTTTCGACAAAAATATGATTATCAACAAATACTAATCTCTAATTAATGACACTTTTTCTTGGTTGCATAATACAAATTAATCTAACTGATCATATATTTTTACAATATGTTTTTAATCATAATTGTTTTCGATCATATTCTTCTTCTTAATCAACGTTAGCAGCTTGGTTAATTTGGATGATGCTACACTCACCCTGTGAGGAGGCATGGTAGGTAGTGGTTTTAAACCACGTTTGGATATGTTGCAGAACTATCAAACTGAGACTCAGGAATATTGTCTAGCTCAGACATATCAAGGTATGTGTCATTATTGTTGGTAATATTTTGAATTTTTTGTTTTTATCAATTATCTTACTTTCGATATCTTTTATTGTTCACTTTAATGATTGGAAATTGCATGTTTTTTGTTATCTAGGATGTAATTATATCATTTTAATACTTTGGTAATTGTGTGAAGACCAGTCCAATGAGTTGCAAGTTTACATATTTGTTTATTATCTGCAGTTTGGATAGGTGAAAAGCATAAACTTTGTCTCCCATTTTGAGGTGTGCCATTAATACTTTTGTTGTACATGTAAATACATGTTTGACAAACAGCACTCTTTTTGTTAAACATGCACATTGTTTCATGTACCTTTAGTAATTCTTGAAATAAATTTTTAATGTAGTTGTTGGTAGCTATTGAATTATATTTTTTATGTAACATTGTTAATGGTGCTGCTGCCTCATGACCAAAGGTGGCTTTAAAAGGTGTTATACCTGTTGTTGTATGAACGGAAGTGTTATAAAATATTTGATATAAGGAAGTATGGATCACCATTTTTTGCCTCCTATATGTGCTGTTGCAGCATGAATGAGGTTAAGTTATGTTTTGTTTAAATATTCTACAGTGCCATTGCTTTTTTGATGATAAGCAGCAGCATGCTCATGAAAAATTTCATGTTGATGTAATAGTTCTTGTGTCAATCAACTTTTGAATTGTGTGCCACACGGTTATAGGGCCTAGCTGCAGTATCCAATTATGAAAAATAGTTGATGCAATTGTTTGCACTGTTTGATCAATAATGGGTATCATGCGTGCATACTTGGTGGAGTTGTCAAGCATTACAAGGATGTATTGGTAGCTGTCTTTATATTTGATATGATGCTGATGATTTAATTTTTTGTAATTCACTGCATTGTGAAGGAAAGTGCACAGTGTTAGTAATGACACATGTTTTACATTTATGTATTATGTCATATACTATTGCTCAAAGGTCTAGACAAATAAATGGTGTGTTGAATGTATTTTGAGTTTGGATGATGCCAACATGGCCTCATTTATGGAATTTGAGTGTTATTTCTCATTTGTAGTATTCAGGAAGTGCAATTAGATTATGGTGCTTATCTGCTGCAAAGAGAAGACCATTAGTTCTTAGTTGCCATTTGTAGGAATTAAAATATCTAGATAATGTTTTATGTAATTGTGCATCTGGATGTTTCAATTTATTAATGATTTGTGTTAATTGCATATCGTTTTTCTGGTGTTTTATTATTTCTATTTCTGATATTTCCTTTTTAAGTTGAGTATGCAATATCAGGTGCTCTTGTCGTTTAGTGTTTACAATAGGGACATTATTGTATGTTGATTTTGAGATAAAAGGAAATTGGGAGGACCTTATCAAATATTTATTTTGCCTCGTCCTGATGGTACTGAAGAAGAGCTATCATTAAATCGGCATTAGTATGCTGTTTCCGTTTTTGATGAATGATGGTAAAATTGATAGATAGTCTATCCAACGAGCTATTATGTTGGAGTGGGCACCTAAAAATTTCTTTAGCCAACTGAGCCAAGAATTGTCAGTGCGAACTTTAAAATATTACTGATTGAGAAAGAAATAGCAAAATTTTTTGAGGCTCTCAACAAGGCAAGCATTTCAACTTTGTTGGACCCATAGTTAAGCTCTGTTGGTTTGAGTTTTCAAATAAAAAATTGAATTGGAGATTCGGTACCATTGATGAATTGGCTTAATGTAGCACCTACACAAGTCAGGTGTATTTAAGCTTGGTCATTTATTGAGATGAATTGGCTTAATGTAGCACCTACACAAGTCAGGTGTATTTAAGCTTGGTCATTTATTGAGATGAATTGGCTTAATGTAGCACCTACACAAGTCAGGTGTATTTAAGCTTGGTCATTTATTGAGATGAATTGGCTTAATGTAGCACCTACACAAGTCAGGTGTATTTAAGCTTGGTCATTTATTGAGATGAATTGGCTTAATGTAGCACCTACACAAGTCAGGTGTATTTAAGCTTGGTCATTTATTGAGATGAATTGGCTTAATGTAGCACCTACACAAGTCAGGTGTATTTAAGCTTGGTCATTTATTGAGATGAATTGGCTTAATGTAGCACCTACACAAGTCAGGTGTATTTAAGCTTGGTCATTTATTGAGATGAATTGGCTTAATGTAGCACCTACACAAGTCAGGTGTATTTAAGCTTGGTCATTTATTGAGATGAATTGGCTTAATGTAGCACCTACACAAGTCAGGTGTATTTAAGCTTGGTCATTTATTGAGATGAATTGGCTTAATGTAGCACCTACACAAGTCAGGTGTATTTAAGCTTGGTCATTTATTGAGATGAATTGGCTTAATGTAGCACCTACACAAGTCAGGTGTATTTAAGCTTGGTCATTTATTGAGATGAATTGGCTTAATGTAGCACCTACACAAGTCAGGTGTATTTAAGCTTGGTCATTTATTGAGATGAATTGGCTTAATGTAGCACCTACACAAGTCAGGTGTATTTAAGCTTGGTCATTTATTGAGATGAATTGGCTTAATGTAGCACCTACACAAGTCAGGTGTATTTAAGCTTGGTCATTTATTGAGATGAATTGGCTTAATGTAGCACCTACACAAGTCAGGTGTATTTAAGCTTGGTCATTTATTGAGATGAATTGGCTTAATGTAGCACCTACACAAGTCAGGTGTATTTAAGCTTGGTCATTTATTGAGATGAATTGGCTTAATGTAGCACCTACACAAGTCAGGTGTATTTAAGCTTGGTCATTTATTGAGATGAATTGGCTTAATGTAGCACCTACACAAGTCAGGTGTATTTAAGCTTGGTCATTTATTGAGATGAATTGGCTTAATGTAGCACCTACACAAGTCAGGTGTATTTAAGCTTGGTCATTTATTGAGATGAATTGGCTTAATGTAGCACCTACACAAGTCAGGTGTATTTAAGCTTGGTCATTTATTGAGATGAATTGGCTTAATGTAGCACCTACACAAGTCAGGTGTATTTAAGCTTGGTCATTTATTG
The DNA here is from genome assembly GCA_900660155.1 of Hofstenia miamia. NCBI lineage: Eukaryota > Metazoa > Xenacoelomorpha > Acoela > Hofsteniidae > Hofstenia > Hofstenia miamia. Next base: position 499,457 of record CABFPE010000536.1, on the reverse strand, counting down.
AGATGAATTGGCTTAATGTAGCACCTACACAAGTCAGGTGTATTTAAGCTTGGTCATTTATTGAGATGAATTGGCTTAATGTAGCACCTACACAAGTCAGGTGTATTTAAGCTTGGTCATTTATTGAGATGAATTGGCTTAATGTAGCACCTACACAAGTCAGGTGTATTTAAGCTTGGTCATTTATTGAGATGAATTGGCTTAATGTAGCACCTACACAAGTCAGGTGTATTTAAGCTTGGTCATTTATTGAGATGAATTGGCTTAATGTAGCACCTACACAAGTCAGGTGTATTTAAGCTTGGTCATTTATTGAGATGAATTGGCTTAATGTAGCACCTACACAAGTCAGGTGTATTTAAGCTTGGTCATTTATTGAGATGAATTGGCTTAATGTAGCACCTACACAAGTCAGGTGTATTTAAGCTTGGTCATTTATTGAGATGAATTGGCTTAATGTAGCACCTACACAAGTCAGGTGTATTTAAGCTTGGTCATTTATTGAGATGAATTGGCTTAATGTAGCACCTACACAAGTCAGGTGTATTTAAGCTTGGTCATTTATTGAGATGAATTGGCTTAATGTAGCACCTACACAAGTCAGGTGTATTTAAGCTTGGTCATTTATTGAGATGAATTGGCTTAATGTAGCACCTACACAAGTCAGGTGTATTTAAGCTTGGTCATTTATTGAGATGAATTGGCTTAATGTAGCACCTACACAAGTCAGGTGTATTTAAGCTTGGTCATTTATTGAGATGAATTGGCTTAATGTAGCACCTACACAAGTCAGGTGTATTTAAGCTTGGTCATTTATTGAGATGAATTGGCTTAATGTAGCACCTACACAAGTCAGGTGTATTTAAGCTTGGTCATTTATTGAGATGAATTGGCTTAATGTAGCACCTACACAAGTCAGGTGTATTTAAGCTTGGTCATTTATTGAGATGAATTGGCTTAATGTAGCACCTACACAAGTCAGGTGTATTTAAGCTTGGTCATTTATTGAGATGAATTGGCTTAATGTAGCACCTACACAAGTCAGGTGTATTTAAGCTTGGTCATTTATTGAGATGAATTGGCTTAATGTAGCACCTACACAAGTCAGGTGTATTTAAGCTTGGTCATTTATTGAGATGAATTGGCTTAATGTAGCACCTACACAAGTCAGGTGTATTTAAGCTTGGTCATTTATTGAGATGAATTGGCTTAATGTAGCACCTACACAAGTCAGGTGTATTTAAGCTTGGTCATTTATTGAGATGAATTGGCTTAATGTAGCACCTACACAAGTCAGGTGTATTTAAGCTTGGTCATTTATTGAGATGAATTGGCTTAATGTAGCACCTACACAAGTCAGGTGTATTTAAGCTTGGTCATTTATTGAGATGAATTGGCTTAATGTAGCACCTACACAAGTCAGGTGTATTTAAGCTTGGTCATTTATTGAATTCGGTTTTCAATGTATCAACTTTGGTTTGGTGTTGCCATGGCCATTCAAATGCACTTTGCCTTTTAATAAATTAGACATGTGAATAGTCTTTTTGGATATATTAGGTATAAATGCTTGGTAATAGAAAAGAAACCTAATATTCGATGTAGATTTTTTTTGTTTGGAGGTAAAATTTCCTTTATTGTAGATTGAGCGTCTGTCACCCTAGGAAAATTACAGACGGTTGCAGTAATTTGCATTGCTTACTGCTAATTTTTAAGCACGATTGTGTTAATATATGTAATATCATATCTAACTTATTAATGTGGTCGCCAATGGTTTTTGATGCTATTAAAATGTCGTTGAGATACACAGCAACACCATCTTCTAAATTTTTATTGGATGTTTGTAGTATTTTAGTGACGTAACGTTGGAAGGCTGCCGGGGCATTGCATAGCCTAAAAGCCATGTAAAGCCACTCGTAAAGACCATATGGTGGGATAAAACTGCGCATTGGAATTTACAAATAGACTTTGCGCAAGTCAAGTGTAGTGAAGAAGGAATTTTGGCAAGTGGTATACAGTATTTTGTCAATTGGTGGTAAAGGAAAGGCATCATTTTTTTATGTGTCACTTAGTTTTCTAAAATAAATGCTAAGGCGATATTTGTCGTTTTGTTTTATGAAGAGAGTTGGTGATGCATACGGACTTTTGGATGGTTGTATTATACCGTTGTTAAGTAAATCAGTAATAATTTTAGAATATTCCTGTTTAGGATGTTCTGGTATTGGACAGACTGGTTTGTGTATTGGACGATCATGTGTGGTCTCAATGCAGTGCTCTTCTCCAATAGCTTTGCCAATGCTGATGGTATCAAAACTAAATATGGATGAATGGTTTTTCAATACAGATTTCAAATGATCAATTTGTTCTAAAGTTAGATGAGGATGTGTCGATGTATTAATTTCTGGAATCATAGTGTTGTTGTTTTTATTATCTGGCATTTGCAATGATAATACAGGTTTTGGTTTGCTTTTTATTACGTTAAAAACGGGTGATGCGAACATTTTTATGTTGGATGGTATGATGGTAACCAAATTACGACTTTTATTCATAATAGCAGTGGTGGCTTTATTATCATGGCTTTTTAATATAGAAGCAAGTATTATGACTTTTTAGAATTCAATCCCAGCTGATTGTCAATGATGATATCAGAGTAAATTGGGGTTTTCAACTCCAAGGTGATAAAACGCCAACTAAAAGGTTTGATTTTAGTGGTTTCAAAAGGATGGTAGCGTAATGAATTGATGGTTGACAGCTTGTAAATGTGTGGTAATATTTGAGTTTTATCCTGGAAATAAATTATGCAACTGTATTTTTCTAGGAAATCATTGCTGAGGATTAATTTGTAAGGAAGTGTGTGATTAGTTGTGTCAACAATAAGTGTGTCATGCATGAACTTATTGTTAGCAATTGTGAAATCTAATAATTTGATTAACCCTTTAGTATCAAGGTAATTGCCAGAAGCATTGATAAGGCAATGGTCATGGGATTCAATATCATTTCTTGTGACTCCGATTAAATTAGCGCACATATCCAAAATAATAGAAACAAATGCACCAGTGTTTACAGTTGCCTGGACAACGACTCCGTTAATAGTCAGGTATGATGTTTCTATTTAATGTTGTTGTTACTAGGATATGATGTGCTTAGCTGAGAGTAGGCGCTCTTATTCATTTAAATCGTCTTTGTCTTCTGTCTTTGAATCATAGATGTCGCTATTGTCTGTGTAATTACATCCTTGATTGGCGATTAAGCTTTTTGTTTTAGTGCAGTTGGGACTATTATGTCCCCATTTTGTCCAGACTTCTTGCAGTAAACTTTATTTAAATTTATTGCCTTATGTGATTTATCGGAATTTGTTTGTTCTTGTTTACTTTTAGAATCAGTGTTGTAGATGAAGGTTATATAGAAAGTTTGGTTGTCTTAGATGTAAAGGAAGCCGCATTATTGTTAATTTTGAATTGGTTTGATATTTTCGAATAATTGTCAATTTGGTGTTTAGCCTCAATGGCAATGTCTTTCTGGATGAATGTTGGTAGTTAATCTTCAGGACTGCATTTTTGTACAAATCAGCGTCAAATTGATAATGGCATACCATACATGATGTGAGTGAACAAATCATGTGAAGAATGCTCTGTTGAGGTTCTACTGAGCCCATAGAGTCGTTTGACTTGCAAGATATATTCTTCTATATCATCGTCTTTCTTGTACATAGTGTAATTCAAAAGTATCTTATATTGATTGCACACATTGGGTGCAAACGTTTTGGATGAGTAAACTGTGGTCTGACTTAATGGAGGTATCTAGCGTGGGATGCTAGTTGTAAGCTTTCCCAATGAGAAATCTGGGAAATTGATCAAGTGCATGTTCCTGGCCTGTACTATTAAATTTTTTTCATAAGAAAAGAACCATTCTTCAATAGTTTGAGAGGTTCCATCAGCCTTTCCAGAGAATTTTCATGGTGGCATTCTAATTTTAATATTGTCATCAATAGCTGATACTGGTAGTTTAGAGAGAAAGGTTTTTTTATTTTGCATTGGATTTTATAAATTTTGTAATTTATTATGTTAATTGAATCAAGTTTGTTATTTATTGTCAAATTATAGGATTATCAAAATCTGGATTTGGGGACTAATCCCGTATTGGTAAAGTGTTGTCAATGGTAATAGGCGTAGAGTGAGAAAAATAATTTTTATATAGGAAGCAACTAACGTTGCTTAACAAATGGTAGGGGACTGATGTACAAGATGTCCTAAATTTTTTATATTTGGATCGGGTAATTTAGCGATCTTAGGAGTTGCTATGTTCTGACATAATTGCAAACTAGTAAACTGTGTTCTAGCTTCTTATATTTTTTGTAATGCTGCATTTCTGCTTCCTGAGAGATTAGTTGTTCCGTGATGTGAATATTTTGAGCATTACACTGATCAACTTGTTTCAATAAATTTGTGTTTGTCTTTAATAATTTGAATTTTTGTGATTCACTGTTTCAATCTCTTTTTGGATATTACTGTTTTTTTTCTTCAAATTTGTCGAACTTAAGAAGGATTGCGTGGTTATCCTTCTTTAGTTGGCTGCAATTGCCTTCTAGGTCAAAGTTTTCCTGGTTAAGTGAATTAATATCATTACGAATGGATTGTTTTTCTTTGTGGATTTGGTTGAATCGCCTGGAGTTTTCAATCTGTATGAGGTCGAATTTTTCACTATGTTCAGTAAGTTTATTTTCAAGAAATGTGATTGGTTTGAGGAGCTCTTCTTTAGTACGTAAATCTTCAGATGCTGTTGGGGTTTGACTGGCTTTTTCAGGAGATGATTTTGATTTCTGACTTCTTCTATTAGGCATTCTAATTCTTTGAAGTTAAAAGGACTTCGACTGGTGAACTTAATTGACTGGTATAATCTTAACAAACTAGGCTAGCTAGGGTTTACTGTGATTCTAAAATAAAAATTTCTTATTTCTTAGCAGCACATTGAGAAAACATAGTTTCACCGGCAGTCCATTTCTTAATAGGGTTCAAAATCTTCTTATCAGTAAATGTGGAGCTTCCACTGACAGCAGTATAGTTAATTATGACACTATACATGTACTCTTTGTCCTGTGGTGGTTGCCATGTGTCATTGGTGAGAAATCAGCATGCATTTCTACTATCCTATCTTATTGAGAGTTTCAAGCTAATGCATGGATTGGCTGACGCGGCAAATAATTAACTAACTCCTTCTGCTATTATAACCTTTCCTAATATAAGTTAAAAGTAAACAGGAGATCATGTTATGGAAGAGTGGCCAAACTCAGCCGACCTGATACAGATAGCCTTTTAGAAGAGTCACATAAGACTGAGCCCTAATTAGATTAAGATTAAAGAAGCCCTAACTCTTGGGTGCAAGTTGGAGACCTAAGTGCTAATTAAAATAACCTATGCTCAGTGCATTCCTCACCTCGTGCAATTTTGTTGAAAGCATTAATAACAATTTTTAGTAATGAATGACAAGCAGTACAAACACCCTAGCCGTATACCTAAGTTAAATGATATACCAGTCAAGCTTATCTGCTGTCTGGGTGCCCCTTAACTACGCAGTTGAAAATAAGAAAAACATAATTTAATAAAAGTAAGAACAAGAGAAAATTCAAGTAAAACGAATTCACTGAGAATAAATCAAAGAAGAAGTATAATGAATATGTAAAAAATTAACTGGTATCTGTAAACAAAAGCATAACAAAATATATAGGCAAATACGTGGCAGTTACAAAATCACTTTCTGCTTCAATTTTAACACGTTTCAAAATTAGCAGAAATTCAAACTAAAACATAAATAGCACCGTTTTCTTTGCAAATAATTCGTAATAATAAAATTGAAATTGTAGTTAAATGAAACAATTAAAGTTCCAAGTATGTCATTATGTCATTTTGTGGTAAATTCCAAAATTATTTTTTAGTCATTTACTTTGCATGGGAGTTTGCTGCTCCCATTCTTACGCAAGGCCAAGTTACTCCCCAAATTGAATTTCCGGAATTAATTTATTTAAGAGTATCGACTATATTGTGGATTATAGATGTTTATAAATTGTAAATTTGGGAATTGAAAAATGCATGAAATAGTAATGTAGGTGAAAAATATACCGCTAGAGGGCTGTAAATTTATTCCTTGCTGTAGACATCACATTTCAAATGAAGGATTACAATATGCCAATGCTTGCGCTCTATCTCAATTAAGAAATAACATGGACGCCTAAAGCAATATTAGTTTTCAAGTAACAGTGAAACAAGGTAAAATTATATACATAAACCTAGGGCCCATGACCCACTAAATATATTTAATGGGTCATGTAAGGCTTAAGGTTTGATTGCATATATATATACATGTGGAATTAAAATGTTGACTGCAATCCATTGCAAAATCTGTAAATCCAGTTTTCTGATTACCAAATCTGTAAATCCAGTTTACTGATTACCATTATCGCGCCTGTTTTTCACTTAAAACGTTATATATTGAAACTTATGCAATGAACAATTCCATTAGTATAAATTTCACAATGTCAAATTTTACCTTATTTATTTCAGAACTTTGCAATTTTGCATTCATTTTTGTTAATTGAATCAATGTTTGCTATGTCTCTAATGTTTTAAGTCTGATGTCGGAAATTCTAGCCCATAGCAATAGAAATCAGCATTCTCTAAATTGCAATTTCTGAGCCTAACTTCTAAAAAAATTAAAATTAGACAATTTAAAGGATACAATATATAAAAAGTTTTAACAAAACTAAATAAAGATATGCAAGCTATAGCTTCAATCATGGATGCTAGATTTCAATATGTTAACACTCATAGAAAACATCAGGTTTGTTAAAAAATTTCTTGAAATTTTAGGCAAGTTTAAAATATTATTTCTTATATTCAAGTGAATTACGTGGTGCGGCACAATGCGGAAGGGTACGGTACTGCTAGGAGAATGGGCATTGTGGTATACCGGCGATCAAAGAATGTACGTACATTGTGAATTTGAAGAAAATTGATATGTTAGTTATAAATATTAATTGCTTTAATTTGCAAAGTCAATTTGAACTTTGTAACCTTAAAAGAGTAAGGAATGAATATAGAAGAGCTCTCACTTGCGGATTAATTTCATAAAATAATTGTAAATTGCATTTTCCAAAAATAATTTAATAGATTGTAACTTAGATAAAGAATTAGGAATTAAAGCTTTAGGAACTAATAGTTTGTTAAATTCTTTAGTAAGAATTTTGCGAAAACCACGATAACATTTTAGCTCGGAGTTTCTGCATCAATATGTTGTTGCTGTACGGTAAGTTTTACAAAAATGGCTACCACGCACGTCTCTACTGGAAATGCCAATCTTTATTTAGTCTCATTAAATATTAATTTTCAAAAATATTTCTAAAAAATCCACTTTTTGTGATCATACAAGAGTTTCTTAATGTTCCAGGAATGCTATGGCCACACGCAGAAAATCTCTGAAAACATGAACTATATTGCATTCAGTGCATTTGGGTTGATCTGTGTTGCCTAATAGTAGATTTTTTTAAGAATTTCCAATATATTTTTTGGCCGATTTGTTCTAATTTCCGACCCAAGCCTAGCCAATGCCTGTTGCATGTCCACCACTGAAGGCCCGGGTACGCCTTAGGCTTGGCATCTAAAATCATTACATAAATTCGAATGTAATCTATTTTAATTAATTGACATCTTCCAACATGCTAGCAAATCTGGCTGTAAGTTGAAACTGTAACAAAATTGGAGCATATGTTTACACACAACTGATGTTGAATATTTCAGTTAATTGATTTTGCTGACGTTCTCAGTCAAACAGCCAACAAAGGGTAGTTTGCTATCATTACTTTTGTCCAGAATCCGGATTTTGTTGCGTCACGCAATTACGCAACTTTTGGCGCAACTTTTGCAATTTGAGATTTTCACGCAACACTTTTATTGCTTTGATGCAACTTCAATAGATTTTATGAGATTTTCCCAACTTTGAACTTAATCTGAACATGGATTTCTATAACACTAACAGGATGCGAACTGCAGTTTAATTTGTAAATTAAAATGACCAATTGTGGCTGAAAGCAAGCAACGAAAAGCGCGGGTAAACGACAAACAATTGAATTAATTCCCCTGAACGAGTGTAGTGTGTGTTATTGCTCTTATAATAGAACAGGTTTTACTTAAACTTACAATTTGTTTACAATTTTAGATTAAAATGGGAAAACCAAGCCACTGGGAAGAAATTATGTCAAAGCATTGAATGGGGGTGAGCTCGTACGGTCTTACACAGAGGCAAATAATCAGGTTTTCTGCAAACTATGTTTTGTGGGTTTTGAATATTCAGCTTCTAATGTTACTTTTCGTGTTTCCAAACACATGGCCTCAGAAAAACACAAACATCAGTTACAATGCAATGCAAAAAGGCAGTCAACGTTGGTTTGTACCGTCAATACTTCTGGTCAAAACTTATTTTTCCTTGAAACTACACGTGCTTTGTATTCTTCTACAAAAGCTCGAAAATTGTGAGTTACTCTCTTACTTGGAAAAATGGACAGGTCAAAGTGTACCGTCTGAGTCGGTGGCAAGAAAAAATTATTTGCATGGCGAATACAGTATTTGCATGGACAGCATTAGAAAGGAATTGTCCATGAAAAATTTTTACGTTCAAATTGACGAGGCGACACAACAATTGCGGACGTTTTGTTATTGGAATTTTAATTGGGTCCTTGGATTCGAAAAATCCCCCTTTTCTTGTAGAACTGCTTGAAACCCCCCAAACTGATCATGTGGCAATTAACCAAATGATCAACAGAACATTAAATGCCATTTTTATTGATCTGGATTATTGTAAATTCCGGTTACTTATTTCGGATGGCGCAAGTTACATGATTAAATCTGGCAAGGACCTCAAGTCCCTTTACCCCAAATTGATCCACATTACTTGCTTGGCTCACGGTTTGAATCGGTTAGCTGAATATATTCGCTCAAAGTGTAAGGAAGCTGATGAGTTTATTGCAAAAACCAAGCATTTTTTCTGCAGAAACCCACGTAGACAAAGACTTTTCAAAGAACGAATAGGGTTAGCCATACCACCTAGCCCCGTCTTTACCCGCTGGAACACCTGGTTGTTAGCCTGCTTCTATTTTGAAGAAAATTTCGACGTTATGGCGCAGTTCTATGCATTTCTCGCAAATTCTAGTGAGGAAAGTGACAATTCCGGGACAGTGGAAATATTGGTAAATCTAATGCTAAATCCAATTCTAATACAACAGTTTGTTCTAATTAAAACGCATTTCAAAATTCTCTCTGAGACTATTACACGAATTCAAGGCAGATTATCCTTGGTGGATTCCACAAATCTGGTGAAAAAAGTTACGACTGAGGTATAATTCGAGCCCTACAACTGGATCAACTACTACGGAAAAACCCCGGTTATTTTACTCTGGTAGGTTTTTCTGATATTATATTGGGCCAACGGTGCTGTACGGCTAATGAAACTGTGGAAGCCGCTCTCTACATTAATGCTCCCATTATTTCCTGTGAGATTGAGCGCGTGTTTTCCATGCTCAACAATATTTTGAACGACAAGCGGAAAAATCTTACTATTGATCATTTAAAAGAACATTCTATTGTAATCTGGTATAACCAAATTTCTAAGAAAACAATAATTTCATAATACAAGTTTTGTTGAAATCAGTCTATTTTAACGCAACTTTTTACGCAACTTTGGGTAAAATTTTACGCAATTTGTTGCGCACTTTGGCAGTATTTTGACTCTGCTTTTGTTCAAGGTGAACGGTTTGAGTTGACCTTGCTTTTGTCGCACAGATGAGGTTGAGGGTCATTAATTGAAATAAACAGTAATGACGAGAATGTTGTTATATGCATCTTTGCATGATGGTGTAAAAATGGGGTTTATTGCTGAAAATATAACAAAAAATTTAGATAGTTGTGCCTGTCTTGTCTTTACTCAACGTGGCAGATGTTCTACATCTAGACGTATTAAGGAACTACATTGGCTTCGTGTAAAAGAGCAGGTGAAATTCAAAGTGCTTGCCATTACCTATTGATTACTCTACTCCAACCAGTATCCTCTTTATATTAGAAATCTTATTGAGATACAGCTTAGGTTCTGTGATAGACTGAACAATGTGGTGTGTATCATTCCGAATCATCCTAGGAAACTGAGAGGAGGTGGTAATACATTCCACAATTTTGTCATATGATGTGGAATATTCTGCCTGATGATTTAAGAAAAATAACATCGCACAAGGAATTTAAGGAGAGGCTAAAGAGATTTTTGTTTTATTATTTTGTTTTAGCGCTTTGTTAAAAGCGCGGTGTAAATACTATTAAAATAAATAAATAAAAAAGCCTTTCTCGTAATCAATGTTACTGATTGGAATAATCTCCAATGAATTGCTAATAGTCTGTGTTAGAAAATCACTGCAATTTCTCGTCGATTGCCAACAAACTCTCTATACGCAATAATCAATTCTGTAAAATAAATGTTGAACAACTTCCATTAATCATATAGAATTTCTTTTCATCCTATCTTGGGTTGTTCTGCAACTCAATATTTGATGTACATCTACTTTTTCGATTGTCAATAATTGCTTGTAGAAATCGCAAAGCTCTTATAGTCATTCCTTGAACAATTAATTAAAGTATTGGACAGTCTCAATAGTTGCTTCTTTCTCTTTATCAAACGTGTAAGCACTTTCTTTAAAGTTTTATTCACTTTACCGAATTCGATGAATAACATACACATTCAAGGGGTTCCCATTTTTTACCAAGCTAACATAAGCGGTCATTTACTAAGAAATAGACATATTCGTGATTTGAAATGTCAAAGAAATATTGGACAATTGTGCTTAGTAAACCACTGCTAATAAACTCACTAGTGAGGTCTCCACTATTTTTTTTGCAAATAAAACAAAGTAGAACTTACAGTACTAACATGTAAATGATTTTATTGTAGTTCTTCTTAGTATTATCAAAATTTTTTCATTTTACAATAGTAAATGCCGTGTATAGGAAAATTACCACAGTTTTGTAGTGGTGCAGTATACTCCGAGTCCTATTCATTTTGTTGTATGTTTCATTTTGCAAATGTCGCTGTTAAAAAACAACTGCTTTTCTTTGACGACTTGTTTGTTGTCTTTTTAATAATTCGTAGATTGGTGGAAATCCCACGGATTTGGATACAAAAAATTCGATTGGGCAACGTAGAAGGATAACCTGTCCCAGCACATTTATTATCAAGTTCAATTATAGTAAAAATATAGAAATAGGGTTACTTAAAATGATGTGATTCCCTTGACACAGAGATAATTTCAAACCTCAATAACAAAAACCTAGGATTTTGATCAACAATATATTCTCATAATTGTACAACGCATTTGTAGCACAACAAAAAATCATCAGCTGAAGAATGTAGTTTCACTGCTATATTCTTGCACCATGAATCTTGCAATTTGACAATATCAGGAAAATCTGAAAGCGGCTATTCATAAAAGACCAAAAATATAGCAAGTGATAGATACATGCTGCCATTTTTCTTCAAATTTCATAATTGTATAGAAATTCAATGTTCCAGTGTTTGTTGGCCAATTACTGTCAATAAAAATATATGAAAAATTTTAAGAGGCTGCAAGCCTGCTATTTTGAAAAATATATACCTTATACGCCTCACTGTCAGAAGGCCGGATAAAGGTTTACTGCTAAAAGTCGTTACAGTCAATGCCTGTTTCAACACAGCAGAATATGGCTAGTGAGAATGAGTTGGCAGTGAAACGTGTCCTCCATTTTGGTAAACAAATGCATTTTATAATGTTAACAATTTGGCAATGTTAATGTGGCAATTCGCTGAGTCTCATAATAGCAAGTAAATATTAATTTATCAACCACATCACCATTCAAATTTGGAAATTAAACTATAGTTTATAGAACCCCTGCACAGGTAAATACAAGATAAAGCATTTTTTCTTAATTTTTGTTTTTCATAACTTATTAAAGTGTTATCTTTTACTAATATTTGATCTTTAGATGTTGATCAGATACTATACATGGATTTTTGTTGTGGACAGTTTGCAAATAATATGTGTATCAACAGAATCTATTAGTCAGACCCTTTCTATCGAAGAGTCTCTGTGTGATAGGTTTTGGAATAACAGAGTAATTTTGAAGACAAACTCATCAAATAAATTCATTTCAATATGTCGAAACCATGGCAGATTTATGCAATTAATAGGATACACTGAAATGGACTTTAGTACAAATGGTGCATTAGATGTAGCTATTTATAATTCCAATGATGAAGCTTTCTTTCGTCTGAAAACTAAGCAAGCCTTGAATGAATCAAATCCCAAACAATCTTACTACATAATTGCCAATAATAACCTTCAAAAAATGGGCGAAGTGCAGATCGTGAAAAATCAACTATATCTTCGTGACTTGAATGGAAGTTGTTTATGGAAAGGTTCAAGCTCTTCTGTAAAAGTTGGAATGTTTTGTTCCAAAAGGCTTTGGAATGTAGAAGATTTAGGCTGTTCACATCATAGTTTTTTTAATGACACTAAACCTGCAGCAATTATTTTTGGCATTTCATCTGTGCTTAATTTAGAAAGGAATGACTGCAATGTGATTGGTATAATTGTGAAGATTGTAATTTTTATATTAATAGTTGCATGTCTTGCATTGTGTTTCGGTTGCAGTTTTGATAAAACATTTGTCTCAAAGGGAAAACGTTTTGGTGAAGATATTGACAAGCAGAATCTCATCATATAAATTATTTTAATTATTGTAAGCGAAGAATTCAGATTTGTTGTTAATGAAAGTAAAATCCAAAAAACTTTTTAATTTTATCTGTAAAATATTGTGCAATATTTATTAATGTGATCTTTGTATATTAAAGTAAATGACAAAAATTTCTACAAAATTAAATTTGAATCTTCATGATGATATTGACAACGTCGTCTAATTGATCAATACTTTGGTTGGACAAAAAAGATTGTATATTCTATAAAATAAAAAACTGTAGTTGGATGGAAGTCTATTGAATATTGAATTTTTGTTTTATAAGAAGCTGTGTTGATAGCTTCAAATCTAGAAACCATCATATTACATGTATCTAAATGCTTGTTGGGATTACAATAACTTTCTATCAATTATTTAAATATGATGAACATATAATTTATTAGCTGCCTCTAAGGCAATCATTATTTTGTAGAGGAAATTTGTGCATAAGAAGAATTTGAAAGATTTTTTAGTTATAAAGCTTCTGTTAAACTTTATATCTCTGATTGACAATCGCAATGTTTTGAATAATTTAAAGATAATGTTTCCTTTTAAGATTTGTACTCTTATTTTTTATTTTACCACATTTTTAATCATACAAATTAATGAATATTTCTCAAATAAATGTTGATCAAAAATGAATTTTTTTAAAAAAAATTAATATTTTAGAGATTTTTATGCGAATTATTGCAAAGTATTTTTCTATAGACTTTTTATAAAATTTTACTAAATTTCTTATAAAAAATTACAGAACTTTGATAAATTTCAATAGGAAAAGGCCCAAATTTCATCTTTGCATTAGGATTTCAAATTTGTTAACATCAGTTCAAGTGCAAGATCTAAGCAACAAATATGTCTCTTACGTGCTACAACAACACTATTCGAATTTATCAAGGATGCAGTGAATAGTATTACACAAAAGAGGAATTCTCTTACTATATACATGTATACATTAGCAACAAAGTTGAGATATCTGTGAAAGAAAAAATTTCTTTAATATTTTAAGTGTGATTATCAATTAACCATAAAGTAACCTTTATATGCTAATGAATAATGCTAAGCAAATAAAATTGACTTTGGCTATAATATCATGAATAAATTATTCTTACAGCATTATATGTGATATATATTATTTAAAAAAATTTCTCAGAAACAACAACATTGGCTTTGAAATTTATGAAAACTTTATTTTTTCTTTTCAATGCCAAAAATACTTGATTTTCAAAGCATTTGCCAACTTTATATATTAAATAGTAGATTGATAAAAAATTTATTTTTTATCATTTTTCTTTGGTAAATTTTAAATAAAACAGTTGATGAAATAAAAAAGGAAATTTTATGAATTTTCTATAATTTAAAATCAATTTATATCAATAAGCTTGGCAACCTATAAAAATTCAATAAAGAATAAAGAGTTATTTTTTTTAAATTTTTTCAATTTTGCAAGACATGGGAATTAGAAATTATTTTTTTCTAGAGATTGAAAACATGTATATATATATATATATATATATATATATATATATATATATATAAATAGGATATATCTCTAAAATAAAATTAATTATTGATGCATAATGGAGAGGAGGAAAGATTTTCTTTGAATATATTTGAATTCCTAAATTATCTGTAGGAGAACTAAATGTAATTTTAATGACTTCAGAAATAGACAATACAAGATTTGTTATAATTCTATCTACCTCAGCATTTCCTCTTGTTGGAGGTGAATAAATTAATTTTAGACCAGCAGCTAGAATAAAATCAGTTGAATCAAATTGATTAAAATATTTATCACATGAATAACAAAGATATTTGCTAAGAGTATCACTTTCTTTGGATTTAGGAGAGAAATAGGAAATGCTCATAGGAAATATCTGTGAAGTTTCACTATGTTCATATTTTATCCACATAGACTCCAAATCAAATAGTTTTTCTATCACACCAGATTCCAATGATGAGCATACATCAATTAATAAACAGCCTCCATGTTGTTTCTGAATAGAGTTTGCTTTGCTACAATAACTAATATCATGATAACAATGAAGCAATTTATACCCATCAACATATTGATCAGGCACTTTAAATGAAAGAAAAGTTTCAGTTGTACTTTTGTAAATAAACGTTTTTCTGAAAGCTGTTGATTTGAAATTTATTTTCTTTTTCATTGATCTAGCATATACCCAAAAGAGCTACTAAGTAGATTCACGTCCCAATCTATTCATTGAATATATAGTTCTTTTTCACCTAAAAATAGAGGGCATTTGTTAGAAAAAACTGCATGAGTTGACGATCCATTTTTAACTGCTGGTATAATTGAATTTATATAATTCGCACATTTATACTCTGAAGAGTTATTAATTTGATTGCAGGTATTCATAATGTGGTTTCCATTGCAAATTGCACTTGTAGGTGATTGAGTGTGCAATTCTTTCTTATATGTCCAAAATGACACCACAATGTGCATTGTCTAGGCTTTACTAAACCTGTTACTTCATATACTTTATATATGTATTTAAGGTAACAATTTTAAAATATTTTTCTTTGAATATTAGGGTTACATCTAATAACACCATTAATTCACCTGATTTAACTTTATATGAGTAAGGAAACAATAAATCCTCGTTTTAGATATCTTATTTTCAAACCAAGTATTTCCTTGATAAAGTCATCTCAAATTGACTGCACAGATAGTGCATTTTTAAAGTGGGATGATTATTTTGTTTATTCATTTCATGAAATACTTTCTACAGCTTCTTCAATATTTTCTTCTTTAACAAAGTTCATTCAGATTAAACCAATTATTGAACCAAGGGAAATTTTAAAAGCAGGTGCACTGTTTTTCAATTTTTTACTTAACAGATGTTCAAATTCTTTAGCTTTGACATTAGAAACAGACTCATTGCACTAATTTTCACAACTAAATGCTTTTCATGTTTTGTTGATACCTTATTAAGTAGTGGATTGCAAATTGCTTCAGAATATTGTGTTTGATTATTGAATTGAACTGGGAGTAAGGTAGCATGCTTAGGATTTTGAGTTAACAGTGGAAATAGTAATCAAATTATTTCACTTTTAACTTCAGATACATATTCTTGTATGTCATTTAAATGCTTTGTAGATGTTCGCCTTTTGAACTATATGTAAATCTGTAATATCACGTTCAATTTCCAAAAGACATTTAATGATATTTTCAAAGGGTGATCATTTAAATGATTGTCTTGTTTCATGCTAAATTTGGATTGTACACAAATTGCAGGTGGAAGTAATCTAGAATGACAATTAATGTATTAAACGTGTGTATAATTAAAATTCTTAACATAAAATTTGCATTACAGATATTCCATCCAATCAATTTTAACTTTAAGAGAGAGACAGTAAGTAGTGGAGAACCTTTGTAGTGATGATATTTAATTGCATAAATTGGAACTGAGTGAAAGAGATGATATAATATATGCTACTGTAGAATCTGCATCTGGTTGAATCTAATAATATTCTAGTGATCTCTGGTCTACCTTTGTAATGTTGATTTGTGACTTGTCTCTATGCTGGGCTTGACTCCATCATTATGTAATTATCTCCATCTTAATTACAGCTGTATTGTAATTATCTGTTTGACATCTTACAGTAATCTGCTTATATTGATGGCAGTGTACAGGGCACAAATCTGAAATGGAACCATTGTAATGAAGGAACAATCAGCAAAGTACACTGATCACCAGATTCATGAATTAATGGTAGTGGCTCAATTAAGACACTCATTGATTGGATAGTGCAGTGTTCCCTATTGTTGTTTACCTTTAATAATTTTGTACAGTGATTGTTCTTAATAGTGATAACAATAAGGAAATACGCAAAACTTGGAGGCATATGCTTATTATTACACTTACATATTAATAGCCTTACATTTAGATAGTTACATGATTCTAGATACATGCAAACAATATTGATATGACCAGCAGAAATATGAATCCGGGGAGGTTCTGGTCAAAAACTCCCATTTGTAAAAGGTCCCACTTCTTTAAAGATACATTGGATTAGTGTTTTTGGAAATTAGTTAATCAAATATAAAGTCAAATTATATAACAAAAGCTTTTCAATTCATATAATTTGTTTTTCTAAGAAAAATGTTTAATTATGTATTACGAACTCTAAAATAATTCCATGAATTTGTTCTTTGAGATGAAAACTGAGTTAAACAAAATTAATAATTACACAGTGTCAGCTGCGATTTTCTAATCGGAGTTGCTAAATTTTGAAAAAATTTGGAATTTATCACAAGATTTCTATCATCAACATGCATTCAATTGTAAAAATCGACAAAATTCTTATTCAATATTTTGGAATGCATGATTTATTGACTGCCTTACCGAAAATATTCAAATATTTGAATTAATACAAACTATTGGGTTTTGATCACCGTCTTGCAAAATAATTATTTTCTGGTTGAATAAATTTTAAACAAATACAAGACTAACCGATTAGAGCAGAAAAAACTACAGAAATCATTAGCAATTTTATTGAACTTGTTTTCATAGTAATATTACAGTTAAATTTCTGGGAAAAATTGTCTCGGGGTTTTCCTTTATAAATAAATTTTTCATGTTTTATAATTTTCACTATTTTGGTTACACAAAAAAATATTTGCTTGCCTAAATTTTGCATGCACCAGCCACCACTGTGTAATTCCTATGTTCTTTAACACTTGAGTAACTCGACTTTTCAAAAACTTAATTCAGTTTCGTTTATATAGACACAATATTCCTTTGAATTGATGTTGATTGAGACTCTTGAATTAGAAGGAATCTTGGCCTATTCGGAAATAATTTTTATTCAGACATCTTGCACTAAAACAGCTCAGCTATTGTAATTCAAAGACTTAAATCTTTTTAAAAAAACTGTTCATTCAAATAGAATTTTCTAACCTTTGTGGCTAAATCGTTTACGTGTTTCTTGATTTATTGGATTATACTTATATACTTAAAGCGGGATTTTGTTAAAACTAGGAATATTTTAGTAAAAGGTGGCAACAGTATAGAAGGGCTACACCCCTTGGCAATGAGAGACCTCTCCTATTGTTATTTGCCATGTGGTCATGTACAGGTTCCGCTTTAAGCCATCTAGTGACAAAAAGTTTGTGACAAAATTGAATTGGGCAAATGAATTTGTTGGAAAAATTTTTAGTTTTGAATTCAAGGCAAAATGATGTATTAGAAGACTAGTTCATTTTAATAGATTATAACATGTTCATTGTATCAACAATGCTTTCAACATACAACACTGCAGTAATTTTAAGAAAAATAATTCTTTGACGCAAAGCCCAATATTTCAGATGGAAAATAGTATATATTTATGGGTACACACTTCTACATGGATTAAAATTAATCAAAGATGTATTGATTTAGATCAAAAATAGTAACTTTGAGAAAAATTAATTTAAATATTTTAATCTAAATATATGCTTCCACAGACACATCACATAGAGCAAACAAACATTTAAAAAAATAAATTTATTTACATATATAATATAAAATGCACTAATAAATGATAATGTATTTAATGTTATTGATGTAACGAATTTCATATACAGATCAATGAACATTATTCATTATATCATTTTTGGACGGGAATTGTGTAAGAAACATACGCAGTGTGTATTTGCGCGCCATAAATTTCACAGCATAGTGCCTAAATGGTAAATAATGAAGTCATCATTAAAAACAATTGAAAACACATGACAATTAACATTTAAAATTTAAAATAAAATGCTGTTAAAAATGTATATTAAACAAACGACGTTTTTATTTATGATAAAATACATATAAAATTTCATTTAACACCAATCGGTAGACAAACAAGAATTGATCAAAATATAAAACACAATAAAATTGATTACGTTTTCTAAATTAATTTTTTTATAAAACTAACTAATAATAATAAAACAAAAAATTGGTGTGTTGAGCATGTCAAATGCATTAAGCATTATAACCAAAATTTTATGCACTAAAATTTAAGCACTTCAATCCAGAGATAGAAGCTGCTCAGTTCTGATCATCGGACCGGACTGGTCACCCTTAACTTAACTCACCGATCACTTAAGAATGTGGTCATACTGGTCAGCTAATTTAGGCTTGGAGTTGCTCAATCTCAAGCTGTAAAAGCACGTGACAATTACCATAAATATATTTACTAAAATATGATTACAAATACAATTTAATTTACAAAAAAGTTCACCTATGTATATTGCACAGTTGTGCGAAAAAGTTATTAGATCATATATGCAATTCGCTAACGTGGGTCAGGTCGGGTCGAAATTTTAAGACCGGCCGGTTTGAACCGGTCAAATAAAAATAAATTATGCCACTTTACAGTTGGTCCCAACTTTAAATTGTTCTAAATTATAGTAATTAACTAGGCTTTGGTTTGGTCAAAACGTAACCATTCCTAAAGACTGTTATTTATCTAATTAATGAGCTGGCTTAAATTTTATCAAATTAAAATCATTAAAAACTTAAACATATAAAATCAAATATTTTAAAATCCCATTTAGCTAAAAATATTTTAAAGAAATGTATGTTAGAATTTCAAAAATCTCAATTGTTATCAGAACATGTGTTGTACTTTGTTAATTTTGTTTTTACCACTTATACAGTTACCAGACTTGTCAATGAGCCGAGCTTCTAACGAGCCGAGCCGATCCGAGCCGAGCCGAGATTGAGCCAGTATTTGATATACAACGAGCCCAAAACGAGCCTATTTTAGGCAAAGCAAGTTTATATTTCTGCTTGTTAATTTGATTATGGAGACTTTTCTTATTTTTTGCAGTCAGTATGCCTTTCTTATAATCTTATTTAAGAAATGTTTATTAAATAATATGAAGAGCTATGTAAAAAATTACTTGAGAACAATATTTTTAAAAAAATACCGAGCTAAGACGAGCCTCATTCAAAGATTTTATATGGCGAGCCGAGCCAAACTTACACAAAATTTAAACAGGCCGAGCCGAGCTTGGAAATGTCGGCTCGTTGACAAGTCTGACAGTTACCTATAAACATAAATATGTAAAGTAAAGAAAAAGTTTCTTGTCATCGTGGCCGCTTCTCAAAAGGGTTATCGCTATTTCGAAGTATTGGCTACAAACGAACATATTACTTCTAATAGATAAGTTGATTTCCTCACAAATTTAGAACATTTTTTACGTCAGCAGCAGGTCCCTATTTTTCCTGAAAACATGAGGCTACAGCATGACGATGCCAGACCTCACTCAGCTGCAGAAACATCACAATATTTGGATGGAAGATACATTCTGTTTATTCGGCAACCACCCTATTTGGCGGATTTAAATCTTTACGATAGGTATATCTTCCCATGGCTAGAAGCACTTTCAAAACCCTCCGAGTCATCTCAAGAAACAAAGAATGTACAAAGCCTTGGAAGAATCCGTAGATCACATGAGTAATATTATAGAAATAGATGGTAATTACATCTAAACCCATGTTGCCGTTTTTTGCTTTTGTTCAATTATTTTAAATATATATTTGCAGTCTTTTTTATGATGCAGCCAATATATTGTTTTTATTTAGTTAAAAGCTTTACTAATTTTATTAAAGGTTATATTTGTGCTGTTAATCTTGAACTTGAAGCAAGTTCAACACAAAGTTCCTTTGATTTTTATGATTTTTTCCGTTTTGCTTTCACTGTATGGCTTGATTAGGGGTTTTGGTTTTAAATTACTTCTCCATGTTGGTGTCTCCCTATGCCTGGCAGCTTTCTTGTAGATCCATGTATTATTTTATATCATTGCTTGAATATTGACTGCTTTTCAGATCGTCTTCTCTAATTTATCATCCACATCGTATTTAATCTCAAATTGTGTCCTGATGCTCTCTGGCATCCCTTTGCATAAGTGTGAAAACAGATCATACTTCGAGTATCTGTTTTCTCTTGAGCTTAGCATCACCAATCACTTGACCTGTTGAATGTAGTTCCATATATCAGTGCTCTTTTTCATTTTGGTAGCATTTAGAATAATTTGGTACTGATTCTTAAAAGTTTTGTTTTTGTAGTAGTCTATGAAATCACCTATCAATAGTTTCTTTTCATGTCTGTATCCAGTAGCAAATAATGCTGGTAAGCTGTTCCCATAAGATATAAGGGGAGTCTTGCTGCTGCTGCTGTTTGCTGGCTTACATTTCTTTCTGCCATGGTGATCTCAAACATCTGCAACCATTGAACAAATGTTGGGTTGTATCTGTCCACCCTCCCTTTGAATTTCAGTAGTGTTGTGTTGCCTTGCAGGGTATGGTGTCACTGGTTATATTTTGCAGTAGTATTGAGCTTTTGTACCTTGGTCTGTTGTGATTTTTAATTGTATCCTTGTCCTGTAATTGGGTGGTCACTGCTCTTGTAATTTCATTTATGAGTTTCTGCTCATCTCCATCCATTCCTTCATCCAGTTCTTTGTATCTTGTTCTTCTGTTCACTGTCATGGGTGGTGCTTGCAACTCATTCTCTCACTGTTTGGAATTCTATTTTGTGGGTCTGTATGGTATGTTTCCTCAATTTTCCTCTTTTTTCAATTGCATTAGTCTCAATTTGTCTCTTATTTGCTTGAGCTCTTCTATCAGCTGTCTGTTCTCTCTTTCCAGTCACTGATTTCTTTCTTACCATTACTGGTTTTGTTCCAGGAATCTTTTGTTGGACTCTGACAGTTGTTGATTGAGTGTCCTAATTTCATTTTGGAATAGTTCCCTCTGCTGTTCTAGTCTCATTTCCATATCTATATTAATTTCGTTTAAAACGATCTCACTCTGCTGCTCCATCTGCTTGAATTTATCAGTCAATTGCTCTATTTCACTTCTTAAGAGTGTTTCTGCTTCCTGACTTCTTTTCAGCATTTCAACTATTTCTTGGGGGCTTGTTTCAGGGTGTGAGTGTAGTGACTGTAATTCCGTATCAGGAGATGAGTCTCTTTCTATCAATTTGACGATGAGCATGTAGCTCTGGGGGTTACTATCCTGGGTGCTGTTTTCTTGGCACTACCTTTTTTTCCTTTAGTCATTTTATCATCTGGTTTGTAGTGGCGCCCCTTCTTGGTAACGATTCTAGGCTCATGTTAATGTGCATTATGTTAGGTGTGGGTAAATTTCTTTGTTGACTATCGACATCTGGTGTTATTATCAAGGTGCTTGTAGTTCCACTTTTACTTGTAGGTAATGTTGGAGTGCTCGAGTTGTTCCACTGAATGTTTCCTTGGCGCCTTCTGATGCAAAAGAAATTC
Organism: Hofstenia miamia; assembly: GCA_900660155.1. NCBI lineage: Eukaryota > Metazoa > Xenacoelomorpha > Acoela > Hofsteniidae > Hofstenia > Hofstenia miamia. The sequence continues at coordinate 477,386 of CABFPE010000536.1, read as the reverse complement.
TTTGTGATCTGCAAAGAAGCAACAGTTTTGCCTCCAGTAGGTAAAATTCTTTTCATTTTGCTAGTCCATTTTGTGTTCTCACAGTCGCCATGTAACATCCTCTACCAGGCGTTGTCACTGTTTCTCTTTGGTACTTTCCAGATAACAATTTAAGGGCTAAACAACATTGTTTTGGGTTGTTATGTGGTTGTTTTATGTGTCAAAACAACGTTGTTTTAACGTTGAAATGGTACCATTTCATTGGTCGAAAAACAACATTGCTTCCACAACGTCACATTGGGTTGCTTTTTGTTTGTTTTTATGAATGAAACAGCAACATTTTGAGGTTGTAACAACGTTGTTTTATGTTGTCACATGATTGTTTTAGCATAACTTTTATATACAAAATTAAATTTTATATTGCTGAGCTGTTCAAACATTGCATTTAAACAAACACAAGCCCAACAAAGGACAAACCACTAACTTTGAGGTACTGTCAAGCATATTTAATACAAACATTTGGTAAAGATTTAAATGAATGTCTGGTATATAAATGATAACAATGAGCAAACAAATCTGCCAAATTAAACAAAAATTTCAAACTCTAAAATTAAGCACAATTTTGTAATAGTACTTTCTTAAGTTGTGAAAAATCTCTTATGCGCAATTGTAACTTATGTTATTTAACAGTCAATATCAAGGTGTCCAAATATTCATGAATAAATTATTTTGAAAATTCACTTATCTGGTATATTATAATTTTTTGCAAATTAAAAATTTCAAAAAAGGTTTTGCAAATCCTTTTTTTTATAAAAGGATCTAGTAATAAAACTAAAAAATTTGTTTTATTTGCAAGCATCTGCTCACTGATTATTTTTTACTAAAGTTGTTATTATGATGTTAGTGGTTGCTGCAACAACCAAAAGTATGAAACAACTATAAACAACNTATTGCTGAGCTGTTCAAACATTGCATTTAAACAAACACAAGCCCAACAAAGGACAAACCACTAACTTTGAGGTACTGTCAAGCATATTTAATACAAACATTTGGTAAAGATTTAAATGAATGTCTGGTATATAAATGATAACAATGAGCAAACAAATCTGCCAAATTAAACAAAAATTTCAAACTCTAAAATTAAGCACAATTTTGTAATAGTACTTTCTTAAGTTGTGAAAAATCTCTTATGCGCAATTGTAACTTATGTTATTTAACAGTCAATATCAAGGTGTCCAAATATTCATGAATAAATTATTTTGAAAATTCACTTATCTGGTATATTATAATTTTTTGCAAATTAAAAATTTCAAAAAAGGTTTTGCAAATCCTTTTTTTTATAAAAGGATCTAGTAATAAAACTAAAAAATTTGTTTTATTTGCAAGCATCTGCTCACTGATTATTTTTTACTAAAGTTGTTATTATGATGTTAGTGGTAAAAACAACAGAAATTGTTATCTGGGTTGATAGCTTTAACTGTGTACTTGCAGGTAGGGGTGTACTAATTTGATACTGCTTAACTTTAACTTAGTTCCATTAAATTTAACTAACAAACATAAATATAATCACTGTTTAGGTGACGAAGCCACCCAGCATCTCTTCTGATGCTGCTTGGGCATCCGCCCAAGTCCAATCTCCATATCCAGCATCACTTGCTTGCCAATGATCCATTTGGTTGAGTTCCACTTCTCAGCTCATTGATATAACTTATGTGTACCTTATCCTAGCTTAGTGCATACTCAAGACAAGACACAACTCTAATTAATCTCTATTTGTAGAAGTGTTTCATTTACTTGCAATCTGACTTGTCACTAGCTGTGTAATTAATATTACATGTAGCCATTATTGAAATATATTGGTTTTAATAAACTAGTTTAATATACAGCAGCTTCCTAACCTACATTTAATAATCATTACATGCTCGGTCATGTTATTGGTCGCATTATTGTCATTAATTTGGATTTAAAATAATATCAATATAAATTCCTAGGTTTTGGCTTACCAGCCATATTTTGAGTAGTTAAGTTTAGTAAATGTAGGTTAATGATTGGTAGTCAACTAAACGAGAAAAAAACCCCTTTTCCTAATCTAAGTGCACTTTCATGGCCTTGCACACAGACCCTTGAATCATTCCCGTGATGGATCCAGGCCACAACTAAACACAACTCGTTTAGCTTGACATAGTATTAATTAATCAAACTGTAATAAAGAAATGATATAAGAATTCCGAAGAAATTTCTTTATCAATTGTTAACATGAATCTGAATATATTTATAGTAGTTTAAAAATTACCTGTCGATTTCAAATTTTGAATCTATTGTCTGTCAAGATGGCGGTTAAAAATAATGGAAGCTATTTCGCCCCTTTGTTTAGTCAAAATTATTAGTATTGACAAATACTAGTTCATAATCAATTACATTGATATTACTTGGTTGCAACATACAAATTAATCTAAGCTGATTATAACTTTTTACAATATATTTTTAATCACATTCATATTCAATCTTAGTTCTTCTTAATAGTGTAACATAATCCAATCATGTGTGGTCAAGTTGAGAGAAATGGAGGAAAGAACTAAGACTAAACTTTGGAATAAATATTTATTGTAAACACATGATTATGATTAGTTAATTCATTTGTAAAATTACAATGCAGTATTTTTGCATATTAATTAATTTGGCAATGTATTTGACAAATGGTGAATGACTGAAGTCGCAAATGCTAATTAATGCTGACGTGCGTAATCAGCAGATGAAGGAAAATCAGAGAATCGAAAATTGTCAACAACTTAGATTAACAGGTACTAGCCAAATATTTGAATGTTTATTATTTGCAAGTATAAAAGTAGTGTGATTTATTATTTTGATGAATGACTTAAATTCATTGGATTTACTTTGCTTCTCTTTGTCAGGTTATTTTATTTGAGATGGTGGTCCATGACTTCATTTAATGGGAGCTTTGTAACAGCTTTGCACCAACATTAATTTGTTTGCCATTCAAACAGCTGTGCAGCTGGAAGCCGGTGCTTACCTGATGTGCTCTTAAGTTAGGTGTAAGGATAGGGGTTTTTATTTGTATTAGCTTTCCTATTGTTCATTGTTCATTGTTATTTCAGTTAGCCCTCAAGGAAATTACAGAACTTGTTTGTATTATCTTGTATTGATTTCATTATGTGTAATTGCAAGCAGACCTAAGAACCAACTACTTTCCCTTTTTGTTATGGCCACATTCCCATGTAGCCAAATACTGGTGGACCACCAGTGGCAGATACAGTGGCCCACCAGGTTGGTTTTGGCCACCCGTGCACCAGTGGCTAGCTGGTGGTCCACTGTTGGCAAAAATATGATTTAAGCATTACAGCAAAGTCTCAAATGCAGTAACAGCAAACTTTTATATTAACTGAGTTTAAACATTGCAGCTTAAACTAACACAAACCCAACAAAGGATTGAAGGAAATGCTAGCAAGCTCACAATTTACATTGAATTAAGATTGGCAATGGTTATTATAATGAATTTTCGTATTATAAGCAATAACAACAAGGACACAAAAATGCCCATTTCAGATTTAATTTTCAATTTCCAAAGAAATTGCAATTTTTAAACAATATTTTTTCCAATAATTAAAATTATATTTTGCCCAATTTTAGGTATTCATGTAGACATTGATTTCAAGGTCCATGAATAATCGTGAATAAATTATTTTGAAATTTCATTCTGCCTATATATCTTATAATTTTTGCAAACGGAAAATTGCAAAAAAGCTCTTCACAATGAATTTTATATGTTTATGAGATCTAAGAGAGCATAATAATGAATAATATTTTACTTGCAAGCATTATCTCATATATTATTTATGATTAAGAGTAAATCAGATGTCACTAGTGGTCCACCAGTGGTCCACTGGTGGCTATGAGTGGCTGTAATTGCCACTCCTGCCACTGCTTCCCCACCAGTGGTACACTGGTGGGAACTGGTGGCCGCCCAAGCCACTTATTCCCCACCAGTGGTGGCTACATGGGTTGGTTGTTCACATGTACATTAGGTAAACATGTATGTATTTATACGTAAGGATATTACATGTAAGGAAGCATAACAAGCTAATGCATCCCGGTTGTGAATTCCATTTATATTACAACTTCATTGATAACAAGAACAATCAATGCAATAAATTAATAAGTTATCGTACACTGTCACTATTGTATTTTTGAACACTATTTCACTGCACTGAGTCACTGGCATTGTGGTTGGTGTTCTTCTCGAGGTTCAAGTGTCAGCTGGAATTAATGGGTATACTGTAATTCTTCGATTCCTCTTTATGCTTTGCCTCAGGTCAGGTTTTTGACCCTGTGCATTGCACCATCTATCTCTTGTCTTGCATCTAAAATACAGTTGTTAGTTTCCTTACCAATACTAGTTGAACAGATATTATTTTAATTAATACGCAACTCAAAGTTAGAATGAAAGAAGAGATATTGAAAGTTGGAATCTGTCACCTACCGTACTAGTCATGGAGGGAAAAATATTACAGCAGCTCCTAAATTAAGTTAAGCTTTATTAGTTGGAAGGTTGTCAAGATTCTACAATAGACTTTCTTCCTTAGCAGCTTATTATTTGGATGCTATATTTCAATTGTGATATGGGTTTACGAAGTTNGAAATTACAGAACTTGTTTGTATTATCTTGTATTGATTTCATTATGTGTAATTGCAAGCAGACCTAAGAACCAACTACTTTCCCTTTTTGTTATGGCCACATTCCCATGTAGCCAAATACTGGTGGACCACCAGTGGCAGATACAGTGGCCCACCAGGTTGGTTTTGGCCACCCGTGCACCAGTGGCTAGCTGGTGGTCCACTGTTGGCAAAAATATGATTTAAGCATTACAGCAAAGTCTCAAATGCAGTAACAGCAAACTTTTATATTAACTGAGTTTAAACATTGCAGCTTAAACTAACACAAACCCAACAAAGGATTGAAGGAAATGCTAGCAAGCTCACAATTTACATTGAATTAAGATTGGCAATGGTTATTATAATGAATTTTCGTATTATAAGCAATAACAACAAGGACACAAAAATGCCCANTTAGTTGGAAGGTTGTCAAGATTCTACAATAGACTTTCTTCCTTAGCAGCTTATTATTTGGATGCTATATTTCAATTGTGATATGGGTTTACGAAGTTTTCCTGAATTTAAAAAATCTTACTATTTTTACTGAATCTCAAAGCGAAGCTTACTTATATGTTCATTCAAGGGTACATTGCCAGAAGACCTACATCTTAACTGCAACTGTGATCAAGAACAAATTATTTTCAATGCTTTCAAATATTTTCAAACAATTTTTTGTAAGTTAAAATATTTCTATTATGAATTTTGTAATAGTGATAAATGTGCTGTGAAAGGAGAAGAAATATTAAAAGTTAATTTTATATTGTCAGTTATAATTTTATGGTGAAATTTTATCCAAAATGTGAGAAATTGCATGAAAATATAAATAAACAAACTGAATAAATTGTGGTGAATGCTTTTTAAATGCGTATAACACTGCTGCTAAGTCTTTGAATCTGCCCAATAAAGTGTGATAAATACTTTCAAAGTTAGTGTTAAGCTGCTGATACATTTTGCAAGAGCGTTTTTATCTTACAGTTTCAAAGTTATTGACTCTTTGATAAAATTATATTACGGTTTGTGCTTTTGGATTTAATTGTTGAGAAACTTACTTAATTGTAAAAAAATGAGAAAATACACGTTTTCTCAAAATTGGTTTAAAACAAATTCAATGCATTTACCAGATAATCAGTTAAAGATGGAATAATTTTCCTTTGTTTTCAATGCATTGCAACAAATGTCCGAAAATCGAGTTGTTAAAATTTATTTTGTTTCTGTCATGATTAAATGTTGGGATTCTTGAACATATTTAATCAATTCTTGCTTTGCCTTTGGATTTTTCTTCTCAACTTTTTCTTTCAAATGCAGGGTTCTTTTCTGAAAAAATTAGGAGAAAACTTTCGGATTTGAATGTTGATATCTTGAAACCTGAGAAGTATGGGAGTTGTATGGGAGTTGCCCCAGAATCAAACCGTCTCGATAGCGTGTGTTTGTGTAACCAGGGATATTTTCGACCACTTGACAGTACTTCTGCCTATGAATTAGGTCTGACCCATCCAGAAATTCTTTTCTTAAATTTGTGTCTCACGGTTTTTGAAATATGATATTTATATTACAAAAATACAGTTGTCAAATTTAGAGCCGCCATTGGACCTATTTAGGAGTAAAACTCTGGTAAATGATTGTTGTAAATTATTAAATATTACAATGCAAACAAGGGTGCAAGATCTGAATAATGCATTCAAGCAATATACTGTAGAATCATTTTCTTTGAAGAAGTAATTTTATAAATACTTAAATTGCAATAAAATTCGCCGTAATGATAAAATTAATTATGAAAAATAAACGTATTGAGATTGTGACAAACACCAAATAAATAACTAACTTCAGCGATTTTGGCAAAGTCTTCATGTGAATTGACAATTCCTCATCAGAGCTAATTTTACATAATTAGTAAGATTAGGTCGGTAACTCTTTGTAGGTAATGACTAATCGTTTCACTGAAGTTGGCAAAAGAAATAGTTGCAATTATCTACTAGAGATAGTAAATATCTTAAGAATGTGCTGAATCTAGGTTAATTCTAATAGCGTTTGCAATTAATAGCAACTGAACAAGAACAAAATATGAAGGAGGCATAAAAAGGGTTTCCTTAGAAAAACTGTAATGAATTAATGTACACACAAGGGCCCTATTTATACTAGCAATATTATTTAACAACAACGAATGCAGATGATGTCTGCCATTTTATAGAAGTTTAAATATATCAAAAAAATATATACATATATATATTAAAATAGGCAATTGTCACAAGAACGCCATACAAATTTTCTCAATCCAGCTTTTGCTGTCATTGGTTCTTCAATATCACATGGTTGACGTCAGAGGAGCAGAAAGTAGACATACTATACATGTGTTTATTTATTCAAATTTAACATCATGTTTATCAATATTGCCTTTAAATGTAGTAGTACCACTTTAAAAGAGGTTTTGATCAAGTTATTTAAAATACAATATAGTTTTGCTCACTATTTGCTTTAATTTACTACATTAATTCTAATAGCTAAACTCGGCAATGAGGAAATAAACTTGGGCAGTGTACATTCACCACCCCTGGGTTTCACTATCAATGCTACTTATTTCCCAATTTTACTCCACTACAAATGCACTGCAACTCTCAAATTAGAGATGACGTCACACCTCAACAGGCTTCAAACCCAAAATAGTAAAATGAAAATCAATGTTACCAAAAACATTGATTGCAACTGATATTAACACTACCAAAAATGCTTCAATACTTCACAGGAAAAGTAACAGGTACCGAAATGTTCTTCCGTTACCTAAAGTTGAAATGTCATTTTTGTACATGTATATGCAATGCAATTTACGCAGAAACCTCTTTTGACTATTAGTCAAAATATTTGACTAATAGTCAAATTTTTTGACTAATAGACAAAATAATGCAAAATCGCAATTTTAACTATAGTCAAAAGACTAATCGTGTGGTACCCTCTTTAAGCGCGCTAATTTTACGTAATTAGTAAGATTAGGTCGGTAACTCTTTGTAGGTAATGACTAATCGTTTTACTGAAGTTGGCAAAAGAAGTAGTTGCAATTATCTACTAGAGATAGTAAATATCTTAAGAATGTGCTGAATCATGGATAATTCTAAAAGCGTTTGCAATTAAGAGCAACTAAACAACAACAAAATATGAAGGACGCATAAAAAGGGTTTCCTTAGAAAAATTGTAAATATACATCCACAGTATATTCTTGCTTTGTGCACACAATTTCAATTCGTAAAAAGGAAAACGCACCCATTGAAACCTCGGCTAAATTAAACTTTTAAGTTATTTCAAGTTCTTAAAATTTGTAAAGCAATTGTCTTGAATTGTGCTACATCTTGAAAAAATTCAGAGTTTGAGTTTAAGTTTGAGATCATGTTTAAATGGGCAATACCACTTTATGATTACAATATTTAGTTCTTTTAATTTTTGGTTTTGGAAAGTATTATGATTGTTGTGTGCCAGTGCAAGTCCTTGGATCTGGATGTCAGAAATATCATTGCAAATAAGATGCAATCTGTCTATCATAAGAGCACCTCCTTTAGTGAAGTAGTTGATATTTTTTACTACACATCATATAAACATAGTACTCCAATCTACTGGCCCATCACCAAAATGAAAGATCCGGTTTTACAATTTTAAAGAACATAGGAATCCAGTAGAAATATATATAAATCAAATTTTTACATAAATATATTATTTTGTTTAAGTAGCAGGTTAAGCAAATATGTTAAGCTTTAGTTTACATACGACACTACATTTTTAATTTTAATATATATATATGATCATGTTATCCTTAATAAAGTAAAGCAAAACTGCAGGATTCACTTTGACTTTCTTCTGTTTATCAAAATATTTGGTACTTAACTTCTCTATATTTCTAAACATTCAACAATGCATGCTAACTTTAACCCGCATTTGTTTGATAAAAATTTCATACATTGCGTTTCAATGAGGACACTTTTGTCTAATAGCTTTTAAAAATAAAAAATAATTGAACACATTATGCTTCTAACCGTAATGAAAAAACAAATATTTGAAGTTGCATTTATACCTTTAATACTAGAACAGCAAGCACTCCTTGATAATATATTTACATTTCATTTTTCAAATGCGAAAATTAATGAATAGAAACAAAATTTTTAATAAAAACCGCAAATTCAATTAGATTATCAACATAATTGGAAGTATATATACCTGCTAGTTTTTTTACCTAAATGAATGATGAAGCAAACAGAAATGTTTATATGTCATTTTGAACTATCATCGCATTAACTAAGTTATGCAATTATGCTTGTTATGTCTCAGTATTTGCAATCCAATTATAACTTAGAGAATACGTGGTAAAGATGTCCAAAATAACCATTTGAGTGACGATGCAAAATAGGAAACATTGAGAAAAATGATTTAATATATATTCAAAACTATTTTATAGAAAAATATGAAAATGTGATCATTGTCATTGTCAACTGAAAGAGGTTGTATAAGAAGATGCTTTCCCACAGATTAAAATATATTAGCAATTGTGCAATATTATTTTTTTACCCTTTTTATGAATCGTAGTACCCATAAATTTTGTTGGGGAGTGGGTGGTTGCAAATACAGAATATGGGGGTTGCCAATCTAGAATATGCTGGGACGTTGTTCTACTAAAAAATTTTTCCCCACTTCATAACTGGAACTAAACATCACAAATTCTCTATAAGCATTTCATTGAGAACTAAAAACTGTCGGATTTCCTAAAAGGAATTTGCGAAAAATCCACCTTTAAGGAAGACTTACAGGATTATGGCAATGGAAATGGAAATCATTTTATGGAATGGAATTTATGGCAATTCAATTTCAAAAAAGGCTTTCTCAACGATATAGAAAGTGTTCAAAATTCCTAAAATGTATTTAAGTATAAGTAAAGCTTCAAAGAACAGTCAAAAAGTGCATTAAAATACCCAATATTAGTCTTAAACAAACAAAGTATAGCGACTAGCGCGTACAATGACAAAATTTGGTTAATCTCAAATTACATTGGCTAAAGAAATTCTAGTTTCCATGATTTCAAATATTTTAAAGACGTGGCATCTCACACTCGTTACTAATTCTGGTTCCAACTCTGTACGTACATATGTATATACATTTTTAGTATTTAATGACAATGCAATTAATATAATTATCTAGAGAAAGTTTCTGATGCAAATGAGTTCACTGCATGAATTTTCCCATATTTCATCGCCGCACATATATAACTTTAATTCTTATTCAATTATGAATATGGCTGGAACTGAAATTAATTAAAATAACTACTAGAAATGAAAGGCATTACAAAATTCTATTATGGGTACCTTAGCAGTTTCCAGAAAAAGTATTGCACGTGTCTGAACTGATGCAAATTTATGTTCACATTATAGTCAATTTGACGAACTACTAGTAAAATTGGATGGGACCACTCAGCGCAATAGGATTTACTGTAACTGTCCTATGAAATTGGGATTAATATTGGCTTGGAACCACGGATTTCAGAGTGTTTCAAATAATGTTTCCGATTTTGATCAAAATAGAAGTCATACTGTTGGATCAATAGAATTTTTGGACCAGAGATGGTTCCAAGCCAAATGGGACTAAATGCAACAGAAACGTGTAAAATTTTCACCCCTCAGAACCGTAAGCACTAGCTCTAAAAATTATGAAAGGATGTTGAAATTCATTCAAAAATATAAAATCAATTGGGATTCAAACATTTTAACAAATACATTTACTCCATATGGTGTAATTGGTTACTAAAATTTAATAGGTTAAATGATTAATAAAACTTTTTATAATCTCCAGTAGATCTCACATACAATCCACTTTTTTGTGTAATATTAGAATATAAGGAATTTACAGTTGGTAGAGATGTTAATTGAGTTGACTAAGGAATATATTCGCCATTCTAAAAATCCAAACAACAGTGATCCCCGATAGCAAAGCAACGTGGTATTCTGGTAAATATGCGTTGCACTGTCGTTTAGAATTTTCGTCACATTTTTGCAAAAGTTATGGTTGCAAACTATTTGCGATATAACTGAACAACCGATTCAGGCGAGGCCGGCAATTTACTGACATGCAGCGGCTTGGAAATTTCAAGAAAGGCCGCAAAATTACTGGCCGTCTACCGGGCAAAATTAAAAAAACACTTTTTTTATCTGATGAGTAGGGAATATTTTGCCTTTTATCGAACTAACAACTAATTATATTAATAGAAGTTGTTTACAATAAAGAAAATTTAATCTGCCGGATTTCCACTTGAAAAATTTAGAGACTGGATAAAAATAAAGAAACTACATGTAGAGTGCTTGTATTTTTTAATATTGAATGGAGCACTCAAAATATTTGAGCTATTTTTTGTTGCAAACAAATTCAAACTCAAATGTCAGTTGAAAAGTCAAACAAATCCTACTAGAAGAGTAATTATGTTTGGCTTTAGCGTAAAAAAATTTAAATTTGTTCACTTGTTTATTTACTTATATATTATTCAATGTTAAGTGATGTTGAACTCCATAACAATGTAAATCATAATAATTGATGATGTTACTCTTAAGGTGTGTTTACAGCTTATCAATGAAATATAATATTTCGCAATCGAGTGCGCAATTAGCACAAATTCAGCTGTAAACAGCTGTGAAAGACGATCAATTAAAAAAACTAATGAAATCAAAAGACTGCATAATTGAGCTTATCAATTGTGCTAATACTGCTGTAAACACTTGAAATACGATCATATTTCCACAATTGAGATGAAAGACGTGATCAAACCACTTTTGATATTTCGTCTTTCATTCCTTTCATAATTAGTATTTGCACTAGTGTAAACATTGAATCAATTATATTCATTCGAAACTAGGCATGCAACAGGAAATGATCACGACCCAATTGCTTGAAAAAGTTAAAGAAAAAACGTTTCTGTGGGATGTCTCTAATCCCAAATGTTTTGAATTATAAGATTCAATTGGGATTAAGTCAGCTGTAAACGCTGTATCAATGACAAATAAAAGTGTGATAAACAAGTTCAATTGAGACGCTGTAAACAGCGTATCAACAACAATGCATTCTTCTCAATTGAGAGGTATTATAATTCATTGATAAGCTGTAAACTCACCTTTAGTTTTATACATCTAAACTATAATACAAAATATTATAATTGAAAAATGAAAAACTGATTAAAGTTACAGCAAAGAATTGATATGTAGAAACATCAAAAATTGTGTTTTGCTTGGAATATTGTTTGAAATTATAGTTTGAAATTTGCGTTATGCAATATTGTCCGCTCAGCACCTTCTGTGATGATTTGGGGTGCTATAACTGCGAATGGGAGTGCTGGTCTGCATTTTGTTCCTCACAACGAGACAGTCACAGCCAACGCCTACCTCAAAATAATTCAGGAGAAAGTTCCTATGTTTATGCAGCTTCGCGGAACATCTGTACTACAACAAAATGGTGCTCCTTGCTACAGCGCCGAAGTTGTGAAGCAGTGGATTATTTCACAAGACTTTCGGCTGCTTGAGAACTGGCCGGGAAACTCCCCAGACCTCAGCGTCATAGAAAATTGCTGGCATCACATCAAAAACTGTCTGAGGAAGCGCCAATGCACATCACTCGACGATCTGAAGGAGCAAATTAAAGTGGTATGGTGCACAGAGATTACTGATAATTATTGTAGAAAGCTGGTGCAGTCAATGTCAAATCGCATTGCTGCGTTTGGA